>LPNX011229284.1:170621-202091 GCA_001517045.1 Pseudotsuga menziesii | reverse complement strand
TAGATGCTGTGGATGAGGGGGAGGTGAATGTGAGCTGTCTCCTCCCAGTCCCAACTGTATGACTCTGTGGAGGTGGTGGGCCACCTGGAGCTGGTCGGCGGTACAAATGAGTATCAACCTCCTTCCCAATGTCCTCATAGTCATAGGCATAGTCATCCTCTAGAAGTGGAACATCAGCATCCTCCTCTTTCCCCTCCTCCTCTGACGGATCTGCATCATCATCCCCCTCTTCCTCCAACCATTCAGGTGCCTCATCCATCACAGGATCCTCCCTCTCCACCCTCCATTTGCTGGTAGTGTCAATGTCATCCAATGAAATGGCATCTGGATTGGGCACTTTCTCAATTTGTTTCACTTGCAACCTTAGATTGTAGTAGACATAAACCATGTCATTAAGGCGCTGAGAAAGTAACCTACATTAGTATGAGATCCATAGTTAGGGGGTGATAAATGATGATAAATTCAAATTCAAAATTGTAATAAATTATATTTAAAATTAATAAAATTATAAAGAAGCAAAGATTATAAATTTAAGTTTAAACTTTAACATTTCTAAATTGAAAATTCTAACCTTCTGCGTTTCTTGGAGTGTATCTTCTCAAAGACACTCCGATTGCGCTCACACCCTGATGAGCTGCAAGTTTGACTTAGCACTCTAATGGCAAGTCTTTGCAACTCCGGGACTCTGCGACCATAGTTAGTCCACCACACATCTACAAAGAAAACAAGGAAGGTAAACGGTAAGACAAAATTCAAATTACAAATTACAATGTATTAAATTTTTACCAAGTAAAAAACATAGAAATGAAAGGGTAATTAATTAAGAATCTAAGAGATCAAAATTTGAAAGTTTTAAACAAATTGTACCTGGCATCCTTGTGGTTCTATCCTGGACAGCCATGTCATAGCCAAAAGTGCCACCTGACATCCTATAGATCTCCATCTGTCTAGAAATCTCTGCTCGCTCAGAGGGAGTTAACACCATCCTCTGAACACACTGGAGAAAGCCATCCATGACCTCAGCATCAAACTGAAAGCCACATGCATAAGAGAAAGTAGGGTTGAGGTAGAGCCCTGATGCATGAATGGGACGATGGAGAGTATTATTCCATCGTTCATCGATCACACTCCATAGTTCAGCTCGTCTTGTGAGTCCCACCTCCCCCTTGTCCTCATAGTAGTGATGGATAGCTTCCTTGGCCCTATCCATGGCCTCATACAAGTAGCCCATTGCGGGCTTTTCACCATCAACCAAACGAAGAACCTTTACCAAAGGTTCACTGATGGCACATACCTCCTCCAATCGTGCCCAAAAAGTCAAATCAAATTGCACCATTCGAGCAATGGCTTGCCCATCTTGTTTGGTGCTATAGACACAAGATGCCCACTCATCAGAAAGAAACATCCGCTACAACTCCATCATAACCTTATGCATAGACTGAAGAGAAATGAAGGAAGCGGCGAATCGTGTGATTGCAGGCCGCATCAACTCCTTGTTTCTCGTGAAGCGTCTCATGAGTGAAAAAACATATGTATGATTGTATATATATTTTGTCACACTCCGAGCTGAATCAATGACTTCTTTGATCCAAGGAAGTTTTTCCATGTCCTCTAGCATCAAATCAATGCAATGGGCAGCACAAGGAATCCAATACAAGCTTGCATACCTCTCCATAAGCATCCTCCCAGCAGCAACATAACTGGCAGCGTTGTCCATAATGAGTTGGACAACATATTGTGGCCCTATCTCTTGGATAAACTTATCCAGCAAATCACATAATAAGCGTGCATCTTTAACATAGGGAGATGCATCAATAGATTTGATAAAAGCTGTCCCCCTGGGACAATTGACCAAGAAATTGATAATGGGTCTGCCCTTCCCATCAGTCCATCCATCCGACATAATAGTGCAACCGGTGACCGCCCATGACTGTTTGAGCTCATCTAATCTCCGGATGCAATCAACCTTCTCCTCATCAAAGAGTCTCCCTCTCAAATCATTATAGGAAGGCCCCCTATAATCTGGACCAACAGCGCCAGCAGCTTCAAACATGGCATGATAGTAGGGGTTGTTTTTGGCGATGTTGAAAGGCACATCACCCCATATAAAACATTTTGTCACAACTCTATCCGCTTCATCCTTCTCCCTTTGTTTGAGCATGGTTCGAATAGAAGGTTGCCTCGAATACGATGCCACATAAGGTGAGGCTGAAGAAGGCACAGTGGAATGTGGGGGTCGTGTAGATGAGGAGAAGGAATGCATGTCACTTGTGCCTCCCATGGTTCGTGACTGTGTTCTAGATGCAAGTTCGTGTCTGAATTCCTCTTTCTCGTCCCTCTTCTTAGCCATGTCAAGAATGGATTGGTTTGCAATACACATCACTTCTGGGGTAACAGCAGGACAAACATCCCACTTCATGCCCAACAATTTTGGCAAGGTGGTATTTCAAGCGGCTAATTCCACCAGAAATATCCTTCCCACATAGTTTGCAATTCAACCTTTGCCGATTATTAGGGTCAATTGGCTGCCCATACTCCCACATTGGATCCAATGGCTTTGGCATTATGTCCACTGTCACCTATGCCACATTGCCACAACAAACAAACAAAAATGAATCAATTTTAAAATGTTCTTTAAAATTTTGATTCTTGAAAACAATGAAATTATTAAAAATTTAAAACATTCAAACTTTAAAGAAATGGGAGGGTGGCCTACTTAAAACCCTATAGGCTATGATTGTAATGGCAAATCTACACCCTACACTAAATCTAAACCTAAACCCTACATTAAATCTACATTAACCAACAAATCTCAAGCAAAATAAAAAATAATGAAAGTTTAAAGTTAAGAATACATACCTGATTAAATGCTATGGAAACGTGATTGCCCCTTCCTCTCTTGTAGAAAATCACCCAAGATCGCCCAAGACGCCAGAGCTCCACTTCCTCCAAGCCAAAACGTCCAAATGAATGAAAAAAACCGGTCTGTGGCCTCTTAACGGCGATTTTTTTTAATTTTTACCTAGTAGGGTGATATTTTCTATCGACTCGCGATAATATCGGAATATATCGCGATATATTAAAATATCGCGATTTTTTGAAAGTGTTGGAAAATATCACGATATATTGGTGTCGATATATCGCCGACCCCATCGACTCGCAATATATCACAATGTCGGCGATATATCGCCGATATATGTAACTATGATTCACAGATATGATTTATAATCAAACATTTGATGGACAAATGGCCCAGCTTATCAACAATGCTAAAAGATGGGATCAGTGCCTATGGAGTCAACTTATCAGAGATGCTTTGAGTGTAAATATGTGAATCCCAAAAGATGCCAGTGAATGTTAGGTTTTGCAAGTGCTCTTGGTAAGTTTTAAGAGTTTTTTGTTTGTGATCTTCACTTATGGTGGCTGGATGTCCTAACCGGTAATACCTTCAGTGGCTCCGTTCGAAGACATGACGAACCTGTCTGTGGTCAAAGGTAAGTGTTCAATAACTTAACTACCAGTGCCCAGATTAGGTAGCCCGGCGCCCACACTTGGAATTTGCCCACATGCCTCGGTATTTATTGAACAACGCTGGTGCATTGGTTATGGGGAAAAGTTTTAATTAAGTTCCTCTTATGGGGTTTAGAGATCCAATGCCGTTTCTGGGTATTCCGATCAAAGATCGGTCAAAGCATAATCCGGCAAGGAGGGAAGGGGGTTAATTAATTAAAGGGGTGTGAGTTGCGAATTTTATTAAGTTAATTAATTAAAACTCTCCGATAGAGAGCGCTCTTGACCTTGTCTTATGACAGTGGTTCAAGAGACTTAGCTAATCTAGATGCAACTAATGCAGGGGCTATGCAAACCTAAGATGCTCTTCGATAGAGAGTGCTCTTGACTTGTGTTTCTGCAAGTTCAAGAGTATTACTTATGAGGATTAATTTAAACAAGCACAAGATGAAATTAGTTGATTGGACTCTCCGACAGAGAGCACTCTTGATCCACCTTATGGTGTGATTCAAGAGATTTGCACAGTTGATTTACTTAGAAAGATAAACAATTAAAAGAATTGAGTAATCAACTTAATTAAAAAGTGATGAATTGACAATTAGTATTCTAAGATTAATAAGCAAATCTAATTTAAGCATGAACAAGTAAACACAACACAATCCTCCCCAAATGGGGGAGGGTGAGAGCGGGGACTTAAAAACCCCACTCAAGCACAAGATTTTTATTAAACTTTATTGCAATATGCCTTAAGGATTTTAATCCTTGAAAGGACTTTTCCAATGAAAGCAAAGTAACTCTACAATTATTAAAACTTGTAAAAAGGAGAGTGCTTTTTCTTTACTTGAAACTTTTCTTGAAATTTTTCTCGAACTTTGTGAAAAGGGAAAAGAAAAAGCTTGAATGAAAACAAAAGAACAAGATAAAGGAAGGCTGAAAATAAGAAGGAAATGATAGGAAGAAGGAAGGAAAACAAAAAGAAGGTCAAAGACAAGAACAGGGAAGAAAATGGTAACCAACTATGAGGCCAAAGGAGTATGAAAAATGATGAAAACGGGGCAGCGATGAAGAAGGGAGATGGCTGTCATAAAAAATGCAAAACGGGACAGCAAACAAAAAGTGTCCAAAAATGCCAAAAACAAGGTTCAAGAGGGTCCGAAAATTAGGGCAAAAAAGAGGCAAAAAGGGGGCATAAACTAGGGTACACTAGGGCTGTCCAAAAGAAAGAAAATGAGTGGTGAACTAAGGCAAAAAACGGGCAGCGAAGAAGAAAGAGTGAAAAAAGACAAACAAAGCAAAAAGGAAAGGGGCTAGCAAGCAAGGAAACGAAAGGAGGTCAAAGAGAAAAAAAAGAACAAGAGGAAGGAAGTTTGGTAACCAGGTGTATTGTTTAATCTTTGTTGATGGAAGGAAGGAGAAACGTTGACTGTTGTATTTCTTTCTTGGATTGAGAAACGCTTAGGAGAACTTGCAAAACGAAGGAATTAGATGAAAATAACCACCGGTTCATGAAGAAGAGCTTGATCTTTAAGCTTGTCCTTCACCTTTGATGATCTTTGCAAAACCCTTGAAAACAAAATTAAATCCGAACAAAATACTCATAAACTAGATTGTTAGCCCTTCAAGAGTATATATTGAATAATGATTTAATAATTGAAAAAAAAAGGGTAAGAGAGATATCACCAAAAGACGTTGTGAATCCACAATTCCAATAGCTCATACATAGACCTCCAAAGTCACAACTTTATTCCAATCTTTAAACAAATATTACAATAATTTTGGCAGAGTGTTCATACCCAAAATCTCCATCCAATAGAGTTGAAAGAGCCTCTATTTAACAAATGAGAGAGTGCTAAAACCCTAAAACCAAAAAACCAACCCTAACCAGCTTAGCCACCTAACAAAGAGCCCAGACCTAAACCGGAGAACCGGGAGTGAGGGGAGGCCTCCACCCAGGCAAGGTGCCCCCACTCCAAACCTGTGCACTGAAAACAAGCCAAGGATGAGCCCACATGTGTGATCTAGGTAAGCTCATCCTTAGGTCTGGCTAGAGCCTCCGTTAGGTTTGGGAAGCCCACTGATGGTGCAAGCTTTAGTCTTCACCTAGATCAAATCACCAGACCAATGAGTGCTCTCCATCTCATCTTTAGCTAGAGATGACATGTCTGATAACTGATAATAAATTAATTGCTCTCTTAATGATGACTGAAGCCGAGTTATGATAACTCCAATCATCATAAGTGTTCCATGAGATGTCATTTAGCCTTTTACTTTACTAAATTTGGATTAATTTGGAGAGTTTTAGTTTTCTCCAAAATAATCATTTTTTTTAATAAAAATCATTTTTTTACTAAAAATCGTTTTTTTACTCAAAACTGACTTTTTTGAGTAAAAATACATTATGTGTCCGATTGCTGATCTGAAAGCTGGCTCTGACTGGCTGGCTGATTAAGAATGATTTTTGGCTTAAGGTTAGAGCCTTCAATCACTAAATTCTGAGTCCGGATCACGAACGGGTTTTTTCCATTTAATTTATGGAAAAATTAACCCAAAAAACTTAGGAAAAGTAATTAAAAATTAAAAAATTAAAAAAATAATTTTTCACTGTTTTAAAAAGATTTTTTCAAATTTTTTTTTTGATGTGTCCAGATGACTTAGGACATGACCATGATGTATTTAAATAATGTCTAGTAGGCTTATAACACTCAGTTGGGCTCTAATAACCCCCCAAGGCCCAGAATTCAACATCGGGCATTTCAGCTTTGGAGGAAGCGGGAGAAAACCTCGTCAATTATACTCGGCTGAAGGCAAAGCATAATTGTCCAGGGCAAAAAACTCCCTAGAATACCCTATTTGAGATTCTACGTCTCAGGAGACCGAACCACTCAAAAATATCCTACTACCACATTTTATTACAAACCCCACGGGGCCATGGTCAAAATTATTTAAATAAAAAAGTGACTAGCCAATATTGGCTAGACAAGCAGACGGATCAACTGATACACTGGAATCAGACTTTGAACAAGTCTGTCAATCGGCGGCTCTTCAAGTAACCCAACTATGGTACAAAAATTTGGATAACATCTGGGTCCAACTACGGGATGTGTGCTCGATTTAGTCTCTTATGCAAGGAGAGCATACGAGAACCCCAGAATCTCTGGTTTCCATATCCTGTAAAAACATCTCAACTTGACAAGAAAAACTTAGTAGCACAAGTTTTATGAAAAACAGCCAATGATCCAAAAGTTGCTTTATTCAAAGAAAAAACTTCATTGAAAAATTTATTTATTTCCAAGTACATAAAGAAAATTCTAAAGTAAACGCTCACTTTAAGGAGCCTATTTTCCTACTCTAAGCATGATACACAAAAGGTTAGGTGTAATCATAAATCCAATGTAACCACCTACACATTTTATTAATGTAAAAAGGTTTTGCCTTGTCTTTGGTTACCAGCCAAAGTAAGGACACAATTTCCAGAAAATGCAAACTTGCATGATGATCCAGAATGGGCGGGCTCGATGGGGAATCATAGGCATGAATAATGTCGTCAAACTTCTTCCCAAACTGGTAGGTGATCGCGCAAGCTGCTTCTACCCATGACTGGATAACGTTGATATACAAATCGAGATGATGCGGCAGGTCGAATACTCCATCATGCTGATCATCAAGGCCTATCAAATAATAACTCATTGTATAAGCCCCAAGCTGCTCCAAAACATAAGGAGCATCTATATGTGAAGACAATGGTTGAGAAAAAACTTCAACTAGTTGTATCCCATCTGACTCTTCACTGCACTGCTTCTCCAAGTCCTTATTACAGATACTCAGATACAATTCCGACTGATCATAGGAAAACTCCAACTGCTCTTCTTTATAAGTCTCAGAATAACAACTCCCCATGTTGGACACATCATAGATGAGATTCTCAAAAATATTTTCAAAAGTATCATAGGTTGGATTTTCAATAAAAATCCAATAGTCATCATCGCCATCTATGTCGGATATGAGAGATGCCTCATCACTGGTATCAAGTCCCTGGCTACACTCCTCATTCTGCTCAATACAATCTTCTTCAAAAAGTTGGGTTTCAAAGATATCACATGGGACCCAACTTTCCAAATATTTGTCATCTGGTGGAGAGCATGGAGGACTCTCATCAGATGAAACTTCTAAGATTGGATTTTCAATTAAAGTCTCGTAGTTGTCATCCATCTCAGAAGAAAGGGGTTCTTCCTCACTTGTATCAAATTCCTGGCTATATCCCTCCTCATGATCATAGTCATCTTCTTCAGAAAAAAGGTCACAAGGTAGTAAACCTTCCAAACTATCATCATTATGCTCATTAGTAGGATTAGTGCTAAAGTTTTCAGTGAGGTTATCCAATTGTTGACTAAAATCTTCGACTTGACACCGGCTTTCTGTGGTGACAGGATGGAGCTGTCCAACTGCGTTAATGTACTCAGGCTCTCTTGAATACTGTTTCTCCTCTCTCCAACTTTCTTCAGAAATATCATGCATGCCATCTACATAGTTTATGTACTTAGGCTCGCTTGATGATGCTTTAGGACCACAACCCTCTGGAAAACCATGCTCCTGAATATAGCATGCATAATAGCAGGAAGATTCTTCATGAAGGTCTTCACATGCCCTACAAAATGGCGTGTAAGTTTCAACCACATTAGTGGCCTCTAGTTGATGAGGAGGCCTCTGCTCATGGTTGGGTTTTTTTCTCTGCCATGTTGGTTTTGCAGGGAAAGCTCTAGGAGGTGGCGGAGGTTGAGTTCTTTCCATTGTAATCACCCTATTTTGAATCTCCTTCAATTGTACTAAGTGTTTCTGTTTTGCTTCCTCCATATTTTTCTTCATCTCCCTTTTCATTTCAATCATTTGTTTTTCGTAGGCATCTTTCATAGCTGCTAAAGGATCCTTGTCTTTAGGTTCACTAATTTTCAAAGGAGTTGAAGACCTTGAATAACCTTGGAGGTTAGATTCACCAGATGACTGCATATTCTTATCAATTTTAATGGCCAAATTCTGAGCCTGAAGTAATGTGGTCGGCTCCTTGTCTCTAATCTAGTACTGGATCTTGCCACTTAATGCTTCAATGTAATAATCCGAAGTGGAAGCTACAGGAGGAACATAAGTAGCAGGGATGGAATTTGATAACTCTGTGAACCTATCGTTGAATTCATCCATGGTTTCCGTATCAGACTTCTTTATGCTGGTCAAAGCTGCTACTAGATGTCTAGGGTCCTTTCTGCTGCCAAACTTTCCAAGGAAAGCAGCCTTGAAGTCTGCTAAGGTGGCGAAAGAATTGTTCGGCAAATTATCGTACCAGTTGCCAGCCTTTCCATCCAAAGACAAGGCAAACAAGGTCATGTAAACATCTTCATGCCTATCGGTACCCCTGACATGGGCACCACAGTGTCTGGTGAAATTCCTGATATGCTGCTCAGCAGAGAGGGAGGCATCAGTGCCATTATATGTCGTAAGCTTGTCGATAGCCTTGTCAGGGATATCATGAGGATGACCTGCTATTTGAGCAAAGTTAAGTTGAGCGAAAAACTCACCCATTGCATTAAGGAAACAGTTATTATTTTGCAAATTTTCTAAGTGTTCTGGAAATAAAAGATGGATGTCTGAAACAGACTCAAATCCAAATTCTGCAAGGATCCTATGAGAAGATAGTTTGTTTAATCTCCTCCTTAAGACCTTTTCAGGGTTAGGGATGAAATCAACCAAACCTATAGAGTTTCTTCTAGTAGAATACCTTGAGGTGTTAACTGACAATGGAGTTGCCAGGTGGACTTAAGTTTAATTTCAGAGAGTGATTGGACTAAAAAATCTACCAAAAAGGATAAAAAGGTAAAAAACTAAAAGAAACAAAGGTCGTCCAGGAACAAAAAGATTTGTCCCCGGCAACAGCGCCAAAAGATGTTGTCCACCGATTGCACACTAGCAGCAGAAATCTTCTAAAAGCTGTCTCCTCACTTGAGAAAGTGGGAGAGGTGTGACCTTGGGGGCAAGCACAGAGCTAGGTACTGTCACCTACTCCTAGCTTCTCCGTTTAGGCTAACTCCTAACGAAGCCAAGGGGGGTAGTCCCTAACAAAGAGTTTTCTATGGCTCAATGTTTAAGTTCATTTTTAGATGTTTCGGATGCGGATGGGTGTTGTTTAGGAGTTATTGTGATTTAAGATGATTAATGTGATGAATTTAACACAAGACAAAGCAATCCACGTTGCTATCACCGGAATTGAAAGATAGACAAATATTTGAGAGCTTCACGAAATAGATAAAGCATTCACAGATATGATTTATAATCAAACATTTGATGGACAAATGGCTCAGCTTATCAACAATGCTAAAAGATGGGACCAGTGCCTATGGAGTCAACTTATCAGAGATGCTTTGAGTGTAAATATGTGAATCCCAAAAGATGCCAGTGAATGTTAGGTTTTGCAAGTGCTCTTGGTAAGTTTTAAGAGCTTTTTGTTTGTGATCTTCACTTATGGTGGCTGGATGTCCTAACCGGTAATACCTTCAGTGGCTCCGTTCAAAGACATGATGGACCTGTCTGGGGTCAAAGGTAAGTGTTCAATAACTTAACTACCAGTGCCCAGATTAGGTAGTCCGACGCCCACACTTGGAATTTGCCCACATGCCTCGGTATTTATTGAACAACGCTGGTGCATTGGTTATGGGGAAAAGTTTTAATTAAGTTCCTCTTGTGGGGTTTAGAGATCCAATGCGTTTTTGGGTATTCCGATCAAAGATCAGTCAGAGCATACTCCGGCAAGGAGGGAATGGGGTTAATTAATTAAAGGGGTGTGAGTTGCGAATTTTATTAAGTTAATTAATTAAAACTCTCCGATAGAGAGCGTTCCTGACCTTGTCTTATGACAGTGGTTCAAAAGACTTAGCTAATCTAGATGCAACTAATGCAGGGGCTATGCAAACCTAAAATGCTTTTTGATAGAGAGTGCTCTTGACTTGTGTTTCTGCAAGTTCAAGAGTCTTACTTATGAGGATTAATTTAAACAAGCACAAGATGAAATTAGTTGATTGGACTCTTCGACAGAGAGCACTCTTGATCCACCTTATGGTGTGATTCAAGAGATTTGCACAGTTGATTTACTTAGAAAGATAAACAATTAAAAGAACTGAGTAATCAACTTAATTAAAAGGTGATGAATTGACAATTAGTATTCTAAGATTAATAAGCAAATCTAATTTAAGCATGAATAAGTAAACACAACACAATCCTCCCCAAATGGGGGAGGATGAGAGTGGGGACTTAAAAACCCCACTCAAGCACAAGATCTTTATTAAATTTTATTGCAATATGCTTTAAGGATTTTAATCCTTGAAAGGACTTTTCCAATGAAAGCAAAGTAACTCTACAATTATTAAAACTTGTAAAAAGGAGAGTGCTTTTTCTTTACTTGAAACATTTCTTGAAATTTTTCTCGAACTTTGTGAAAAGGGAAAAGAAAATGCTTGAATGAAAACAAAAGAACAAGATAAAGGAAGGCTGAAAATAAGAAGGAAATGATAGGAAGAAGGAAGGAAAACAAAAAGAAGGTCAAAGACAAGAACAGGGAAGAAAGGGCAACCAACTATGAGGCCAAAGGAGTATGAAAAATGATGAAAACGGGGTAGCGATGAAGAAGGGAGATGGCTGTCATAAAAAATGCAAAACGGGACAGCAAACAAAAAGTGGCCAAAAATGCAAAAAACAAGGTTCAAGAGGGTCCAAAAATTAGGGCAAAAAGGGGGCATAAACTAGGGTACACTAGGGCTGTCCAAAAGGAAGAAAAGGAGTGGTGAAATAAGGCAAAAAACGGGCAGCGAAGAAGAAAGAGTGAAAAAAGACAAACAAAGCAAAAAGGAAAGGGGCTAGCAAGCAAGGAAACGAAAGGAGGTCAAAGAGAAAAAATAGAACAAGAGGAAGGAAGTTCGGTAACCAGGTGTATTGTTTAATCTTTGTTGATGGAAAGAAGGAGAAATCCTGACTGTTGTATTTCTTTCTTGGATTGAGAAGCGCTTAGGAGAACCTGCAAAACGAAGGAATTAGATGAAAATAACCACCGGTTCATGAAGAAGAGCTTGATCTTTAAGCTTGTCCTTCACCTTTGATGATCTCTGTAAAACCCTTGAAAACAAAATTAAATCCGAACAAAATACACATAAACTAGATTGTTAGCCCTTCAAGAGTATATATTGAATAATGATTTAATAATTGAAAAAGAGAAGGGTAAGAGAGATATCACCAAAAGACGATGTGAATCCACAATTCCAATAGCTCATACATAAACCTCCAAAGTCACAACTTTATTCCAATCTTTAACAAATATTACAATAATTTTGGCAGAGTGTTCATACCCAAAATCTCCATCCAATAGAGCTGAAATAGCCTTTATTTAACAAATGAGAGAGTGCTAAAACCCTAAAACCAAAAAACGAACCCTAACCAGCTTAGCCACCTAACAAAGAGCCCAGACCTAAACTAGAGAACCGAGAGTGAGGGGAGGCCTCCACCCAGGCAAGGCGCCCCCACTCCAAACCTGTGCACTGAAAACAAGCCAAGGATGAGCCCACATGTGTGATGTAGGTAAGCTCATCCTTAGGTCTGGCTGGAGCCTCCGTTAGGTTTGGGAAGCCCATTGATGGTGCAAGCTTTAGTCTTCACCTCGATCAAATCACCGGACCAATGAGTGCTCTCCATCTCATCTTTAGCTGGAGATGACATGTCTGATAACTAATAATAAATTAATTGCTCTCTTAATGATGACTGAAGCTGAGTTATGATAACTCCAATCATCATAAGTGTTCTATGAGATGTCATTTAGCCTTTTACTTTACTAAATTTGGATTAATTTGGAGAGTTTTAGTTTTCTCCAAAATAATCATTTTTTTTAATAAAAATCATTTTTTAATAAAAATCATTTTTTTACTAAAAATCGTTTTTTTACTCGGAACTGATTTTTTTGAGTAAAAATGCATTATGTGTCCGATTGCTGATCTGAAAGCTGGCTCTGACTGGCTGGCTGATCAAGAATGATTTTTGGCTTAAGGTTAGAGCCTTCAATCACTGAATTCTGAGTCTGGATCACGAACGGGTTTTTTCCATTTAATTTATGGAAAAATTAACCCAAAAATCTTAGGAAAAGTAATTAAAAATTAAAAAATTAAAAAAATAATTTTTCACTTTTCTAAAAAGATTTTTTTGAATTTTTTTTTATGTGTCCAAATGACTTAGGACATGACCATGATCTATCTAAATAATGTCTAGTAGGCTTATAACACTCAGTTGGGCTCTAATAACCCCCGAAGGCCCAGAATTCAAGATCGAGCATTCCAGCTTTGGAGGAAGCGGGAGAAAACCTCGTCAATTATACTCGACTGAAGGCAAAGCATAATTGTCAGGGGCAAAAAACTCCCTAGAATACCCTATTTGAGATTCTACGTCTCAGGAGACCGAATCACTCAAAAATATCCTACTAGCACATTTTATTAGAAACCCCACGGGGCCATGGTCAAAATTATTCAAATAAAAAAGTGACTAGCCAATATTGTCTAGACAAGCAAACGGATCAACTGATACACTGGAATCAGACTTTGAACAAGTCTGTCAACCGGCGGCTCCTCAGGTAACCCAACTATGGTACAAAAAGTTGGATAACAGTTAGATGTGGGATTTTGCCATGGGGGTGCTTTTTTTCTAACTCAGAGCACACGTTGTACCTTTAAACCCACTTTTCCTAAGTTTAAAAAAAAATCAATTAAAAAATAAAAAATAATTAAATTGAAGAGAATATCCAAAATCCAAAATCAATGGATTCTTGTCTGATTTGATTGAAATCAGTTTCAATCGGCTTCCTTGAGTAAAGGCAAGTTCACTCCTTGTAAAAAACGTGGGCTTTAGTGATGAAGAGGGTAGTTGTGAGTTCATCAAGGCTTGGATGTTGCGCCCCCTCTTGGTGGTTGTCATATGGTGTGAAGTGGCAATCAAAGATTGGATTGGTGATAAGTAGGCGGAGAGGTGGCGCCTACCACCCTCATTCCTTCTTCAGTACAACTCTTGGAAACTCCTCTTCCTTTCTAGTTGACGCCCCCTTCATCTGGCAGTGTTGGTTGCGCCCCCTTAGGCCTCTCTGGCTATAAATAAAGCAATACTCTCTCCCATTCACTAGTTGGAATGTATTGGGAAGGGCTTCCAACTGTAACTTGTATTCATTTGAGAAATAAAGAGACTTTGGAGGTCTGGATTGTGTCGTGCCCTGGTTGAGTGAATGTTTTATTTTCCAGTTGTATGGAGGTAACTTCTATTTGAATCACTATGCATGCAAATAAATCTTATGTAGTTTACTTGAAGGTTTCTATCAACTTTGTGATCCAGTTTAGTCATTTTGTTTAATGATCTAAGCTATTGAGTATAAGTATTTAGAGATTTGAATAAATGCTTCATTTGTTTATGAATGCCTTTACATCGATTTTTGAACATATATGCTCCTACATTTGATCAATCTCGTGTTAGTGTGTGAAATGCAGGTTGTCGTGATAGGAGTCGTGGCGGATCTTGTTTGATCTTTCTACTTTTCTTGTTTCTAACATTGTTTGCCATAGATAAAAAGTTTCTCGGCACACCACATGTGAAGGCTCAAGGACCCTCTTCTCTCCAAGCCTTCTCCACTTTTCCTTCTCCTGATATCTTATTGTCATTCTGGTTCCTTTGTTTTGAAAAAACAATTTTAGATCTAAAGTTAATTTCATAGTCATAAAGAGATCTTGAATTTTTTTGTTTATAGATCTAACTAAAAATTTCAAAGCATTATCATTTCTTAGTTCAGATCTAGGTTACTAGCTATCTTATTTCAAGTCATTTTCTAGTAAAAACAAATGGATCGATTTATAAGTTAGCATTCGATTTTAATTCCTTATCTAGCAAGTTAGTGCTCCAATTTGTTTGCTATCCTTAAGAAGCAAACAAAGACCTTGAGAAAGCAACTTTTTAGCTGACTTTCTCAGTCACTTTTCACCTAGTTTCTATTGTTTTTACTTGGGAATTTTTTCGGCAAATTTTTTGTGATTTTCCCAAGCACTCTTAAAGTGTTTCGGGACATGTTTAGCTAATGTTTGCTTGCTGTTTTTGCAGGTTTTATGATAAAAGAGGAGGAAACTCTGGCAAATTTTCGCAAAAGGAAGATCAATAGAGCTCCCCCTTGCATAAAAATTAGTTTTTTCAATAAGTTGTAAGCCTTTGGATCCAAATTATAAGGACCAAAGTGCGTTTATTTCATGTTGTAAGATTTTAATAAAGGTTTGAGTAGGCTCCTAAGAGCCCACTCCCCATCCCCCCTGGGGGGATTCATGTCGGTGATCATTTTTTGTGATGTTTCAATTTTAGTTAGTTTAGCTTCAAATTTTGATTTATTTCTTTCATTTTATCGAAGGGAAAACGAAATACTTACCCCACGCTCTCTCGAGTATCTTGAAAAGAGGAAAGAGATTCGTGGTAGGAATTAATTAAAAAAATCTTTCCTTTGTTTTTGCAATATTTAAAATAAACCCCCTTGATTTCTTGAGTATGGTTCACAGATAAGGGCTTGCTCGAGTACTGGACTTGGAAAGGGAATCTTGGGTTTTCATTTCTAATCAAACAAACCATGTTAAAAAATCCTTAAAATTAACAGGGCTCTTATTCTCGTATGCTCTACTTCTACTGCAACCTCGTTTGATCAGTTGGTTGTATCAGAAAAGGATTTGAGTGACTAGTAATTAGTCTCATCTTTCTAATTAATCTCCCAACAACGAAAATCCAGCGCTGCGTTTTGCTTCATGTGGGAAAATTGTACAAAGGAAGCAGGAACAACTGAAAAGTGACAGTGGGGCCTCGTCAGGCTATATCCTTGTTGGTGTAGTGTTTGACATCCCCCTCGTGATTCCATTCAGCCCACATTTCCTCGTGTGCTACCACACTTAGTGAGACTGGACATATTCCTTGTACCTTCGTGGTATATCAGGAATCCCCCTCCTTTCTAATAACCTCGATGATTACCACATTTATAAAACCGACCAACGATTTACCCACTCCCTTAATCACTCATCTAATAATCTAAAATTTACCAACTGTGACATTGCAATACTTTCACTGAGACTACACTTGCAACACACATTGGCAAAGCACTTTCTTCATTTGGCATTGGTCTATTCTATTCTTTTTTGCATAAGTCAATTTTGCAATGTGTCTTGAATGATATGCGTATATTTCTCTAAATGTTGCTAAGAGTAATTTATTTGCAGTAGTTGGTAGGCAATATTTTAATTCATTCCATTTTAAAACTCCTAGAACCACTAAAGAAGACTATTGATGTAGAGGTACTCTCTACTTGACAATAATCAATACAATAACAAACTTGCATGATTAAATACTAGCAGACAACATAAGTATGAATTAACTATTTTTATACCCCCCCTAAATGAGTAGTTGTCTTGTCTAGTGATATGTTCATTATTCTCTAGTCTACTTCAAGAAATGCTTCTTCAAATCTTGAAGATGATCTCACATTGCAAAGTCTTCATTTAGTTTGACCCAGGATTTGTATCTCGTAGATTGAGCATGGAGTCCCCACAAAATTGTCAAAGTCCATATGAAGGAACAACCATCCACCGGAATACATGGGTATCCAACTGCTGTAACCACTTCTCTAGTAGGAAATCCTTGATGTACATCGTTCATTCAACTCATTGATGAACTCTTGAATGTGCAACCAACTCTACTAGCTATTTCCAAGAGTTAACTGATGCACCTTCCTCTCAATTGACATCTGTTCCTTGAATCTTACTTGATTCAATTTTAACACACCTAGTCCAGTATCACTTAGATTCTATATCCAACGAATGGCTCACCAACACACAAGTGGTAACAAGTCCTTATACCGGTGACAATCTCCCCTTAAGGGAAACTCCACAATGAACATCAAAACTCCAGTCTCCAACTGTGAGTCTAATGTCTTAAAACCATCATTGAATACTGGATAATGAGTCTAATGCAACACAACCAAACCAGCAGTATGCATGCCTATATAGGGATTACATGTTGTTGTAAATGTAACTTCAGAAGGTATTCTTCATTGTATTATTTGTATTTTTATTATATTTCGTTGTACTTTTATTATACCTCCTTTCAGGATGTTTTCCCTTTGATCGGAAGGTGTCATTAATGTAATTGGTCATGTAAGAGTTGAGGTAAAACCTCCGTTGTAAGTCAGCGCAATAGTCCCCAAAAGAATATTGTAAAATGTATTTTTTGAGTACCCCTAGGATAGGTCGGCCTAGTAGGGTCCATAAGTCGGCCCTGTTGGACCAAACGGTCACACACATGATCAGTATAAATAGGGAGGCGGCCTCCCTCATTTGGACACACTGCAAGCTAAAGTAAGTTCTCTCCAAGAGAGAAGAAGATAGGTTCGCTAGGGTAGAAGAAGAAGAAGCAACTGAAGACATATTATCTTTGGGTTTTCTATCTTCGTTTGACATTGTACTAAGTGACGAATCTATACTGAAGAAGTTGTTGGATTTTCTCCCTTGTGGTTCCCAGCATAAAATTCTTGTGTCTTTCATTTGTGTTGCACTTGTCTATCTTTCAGTGATCCTATTGCATATGGTTATGATGCTAAATATTTTAAGATCTTGTATAACCATTAAAACTCTAACATGGTATCTATTACCCACTTTCTTGACAGGGGTGTCCACAAATTTGCAAAGGCTGGAAACTCTCTTATACACATCAGCATAACCATTTCATATACCGAATCTTGCAAGCAAGAGGACCTCTTTTGCAAATCAAAACATCATTTTACAGCAGTTGGTTATTACAATAGCGAATCTGGGCGCCTTTTGTTGATGAATTCTGGAAGGGATACAAGTTGTTTCTAATTTGTTACATTTTTATGAATATTGGGCCTCTCTCATCAGCCGCTTCGAAGAAGGTATTGCTCCACTCACTATCCATATCTACAATGAAAAGACTGTGTTATGGAGACCAGATTCTAGAAGTTTAAAGGTTTGAAGGCACAAAGCATAATTTCAGAGTTTTTAATCCATAATCAAACGCTTTACCAAAAATAAAATTGGATCAGACCCACACTTTCATTGGCAGCCAGGTGCGATTTCTTTTTATGAATTTTCTTTGACAACTGGGAAAGAGTTACTTGTGGTAAATTGTTACACGCAACTGGTTACAGCTGAAGTTCCGTGAGTTGGAATTCATGTGCTGTATCATTTTCCACGATGGGTGTTGGGGAAGCTATCATGTCAAACTCTTGATCTGAGTATATTTTTATTTGGCAGTCAGTCGCAGCCTTGGATGAGTCGATCTGTTGATTGACGCCAAAGCTTGGGTCTCAACAAATACGCAACAAACAAAGTTCAAATGGTTGTTGGGTTATTGATGCCACTTTCAATGTATGGTGGTCGTTATCACCATTTAAAAAGCCGAAGATAGGTCACACAGAGTCTGGGATAATGTTAAATGAGATTGCTAAGAAATGTGTGAGGGTTGTGACTTATGGTTCAACAAACAAAGCCGTGTTCATCATTAATGCCAAGAGATCAACGGGATTTTGTGATGGAGCCCGAGTTTTTTTACCACAGCGACTAGCATTTTTTATCTGTTAGCGGTTAGTGAACACTCGGATTGAAAGAAAAAAGGAGATTTTGGCGGAGTCCTTGGTGGAGAACACGGTTACATGGGGACACCCTACATCTGGCAACGGAATTCTTGAGCTGCTAAACACACCAAGTTTTGAGTTTAATTTATTCCAAGTTAAAGCATTCTACGCCATCATGCTCTAGAAATGGCTTCACGTTAGTCCAAGTCTGTTGAAATTTGGCGTAAATTCAGAGATGAACACATCTCCCTTGAAACATATAACATGAGAGGAAATCTACTTCTGTGATGGGGTAGATCGTCTATGGATTGGAACATCTTGTTAAAGTGCAATTCTAATGGGTTGAGTGTTGGAACATTTCGTGAAATGTTATCTCTGTTATACTCTAGAGTTTTGGGAGCAACTAGTATAATCACCTGTTTCCTCCCCGCATCATTTCGTTGACAGCCGGTTGCAAATATTTGGATGCATCATTTCTCTTGGACCTGCACTTAAGCGTAATTTGAGGGAATTGCAGGTTGAACCGAGTCGTGGAGATTGGCTTGTTTTTCCTTGTCCAGTCGATCAGGCTAAACTTCACTAGTCACACCGAGTTTTTTGGAGCAGTTTTGTTGCTAACAACACCACTTGCTAACCGATGTATCACTTGACAGACAAATGTGGAAGGGTTATCGCAAGTTTCATGAGCTGTTGATATGGTCGCATTGGTTCACATGGCAGAAACAACGGATCATAGTTAAACTCCTCTTCACGTTCTATTGGCACTCTTTGGGTTTGAACGATTAGTCAAAGTGGGAGTCCTCTTTAAATAAACTAGTTCTTCTCGGTATGGGCTAGCCAAAGTAGGAATTGCATTAATTAAATAAAGGGAGTTTGATCATGTATTAGATGGGAGTAAAAAGTGGATCTAGATTCTTTTTCCACTTTTCCTCAATTATTTTATTAATATTTTATTTCTTCTTTAATTTGAAAAAGTATGAGAATGGCTTTTTGAGCCTATAAAGAGGCCAACCTTCTCCTTTGCAAGGGATGGAAAAAATGGGAGGATTTTTCCCAAGAGCTTAGTAGAAAAAATATCGTTTTGGGTTTTATGGTTGTTTAGTTGAGCAGTCTCTGTGATCTGTGGCGTGAACTTGTATGAAGGAGAGATTGTTGCTAGAGACCTTTTTTCCTTTCTATGTTTGCGTCGAAGACTGTAAACGGATTCTATCTTCTTATTGGAAGGTGGAAATCCTTAGCAGTTGCTAGCCTTTTCCCTTTGTGAGTGTGCATACACAGGTATTGATGTTTACATTTAATCAAGTTTGATTGTGTAGTATCTCTTTTGTTTGCATAATGCATCTTCTGCAATTAGGAGGACGCAAATCTAGTAGCTGCACCATTGACACAAGGCCCTCGTGGGTTCTGTTTTGACTCCATTTCTCCCTTTAGGTATATTGGCACTGGTCCATTTGTGAGGATTGATCTTTCCCTCTTCCATCACCCATTCAATTTACGTATTATACTACAACCATTTCTCTAAGGCAGCCTCTTCTATTTACCTTTTCTGCCATTGTTTCTTGCCTTGTGATCTTAACCTTAGGGAAGCCCCCCTTGAGTTGGAGAAGAGCCAACCTGAAGCAAGGAAGAGAGGAGTGTGGTGACAATGGCTGCTCTTTTCGCAGTTGCCATTGGGCCAGTGTGCCTACTTTTGGGCTTTGACACACGCACGTCGGTAAGGAGCGACAACATTTTTGGCGTCGTTGCCGGGGACAAAGTCTAGTTCCCGTAGATTTGAAGACTATGCTTCGTTGATATTTGTGGGAGATCATATTGTAGAGCTTTTTTCTCACATGGCGACTCCACAAAGGGATGAAGCCCTTGTCCTTTTGCATATCTAAAGGCTTTTTGGGTGTAGAGGTGAGCACACTCATAAATCAGAAGGCTTTCAAGCTCACCTTGGCGACTCCACAGTTCAGTTTGAGGTATGACGATATGTATATTGCATATTCAATACTTCATTATTTGAGAATATGGATGATAAAATGGAAGGACTTCGTGCTCTCTTGCACGGAGCCTTCACCCCTCTAGATTTCTCAGGTATCCATGGATTTCCTAATGGTTTCTATAAAAGAGTACTTAGAATTGTTCCAAAGTTCTTTGGAAATGACGAGGACTCGACAATCCACCGTATTGTTTCTTGCTGCAAGTTGATTGCAGAATTCAAGGTTCACCATGAGGATAATCTCATGGTTGTATTTGCTTTAACTTTGGAAGGAGATGCACAAAGTTGGTTCTATGACCTTTGGGATGAAAGCATAGACTCAATGGCAAAGTTTTTTGAGAAGTTCCTCCTTCATTGGCATGAAGGAATAGTTGAAGAGATTGAGCAGTTGGCTAAAGAGTATGATGCCCTCCTCCCTAGGAAACAACCTGATTCTGAAGAAGAGATCCATGAAGAAAACATTGAAGATCATAGCAAGCAGCCTGAATAAAATATCATTGAAGATCTGATTGAGGAAGCGTCACATGGGCCCTTGTGTGAAGATATTTCTGAACAACCTCTTGACACGGCTGTAATAGAAGATGTCGAGCTGCCCCAAGCTTCTGAACAACTTCATGTTGAAGATGAGAAGCTACCTCAGGTATATTTTGAAATTAATAACACTTGGTTGCAGATCTGCCTCATGAGAGGCTCTTGAATAACAAAAGTCAGATTGAAGAAGGGCTGCCCATTGCTTATTTCAGCCCTCTTCAGTGTTATATTGATGAAGCATGCACTCCAATGTGCTATATGATTGAAAATTTGAGAGATGGCTTACGCTTGCAACATGAACTTTGTTATGAAAGCCATACTTTGATGGCATTTCGAGCTCACATTTACAACATATATGATGAGACCTTGTTTTGGTTAATGACCAAACACAAAGGAAGAAGTTTCATCGTTGGTGAGGAGCTGAGATGGCTCCACTAGTTGTATGCATATACTTAATGTGTTCTAGTCTCATGTTAAGTTAGAGTAGGTAGGATGAATAAAGCTCTTGCATGCGCATTTACTTTATTGTTTGGCTTATCCCTTTTCTTTTCAAAGAATGTAATAAAGCATGTGGTTTTGGATGTGAATTGGGCCATCCCCACTGCATAGTTAGTTTGGTTTGCATTACCTAGAAGTACTGGTTTTCTCATGCACTCTTTCAAAGAGCGCATGTCCCCATATGGAGCCAGATGTTACCCCGTTTCTTGACAGGGGTGTCCACAAATTTGCAAAGGCTGTAAACTATCTTATACACATCAGCAGAACCATTTCATATACCGAATCTTGCAAGCAAGAGGACCTCTTTTGCAAACTAGAATATCATTTTGCAGCAGTTGGTTATTACAACAACAAATCTGGGTGCCTTTTGCTGATGAATTCTGGAAGGGATACAAGTCGTTTCTAATTTGTTACTTTTTTTATGAATATTGAGTCTCCATCATTAGCTACTTTGAAGAAGGTATCACTCCACTCACTATCCATAGCTACAATGAAAAGACTGTGTTATGGAGACCAGATTCCAGAAGTTTAAAGGCTTCAAGGCACAAAGCAAAATTTCAGAGTTTTTAATCCATAATCAAACGCTCTGCCTAAAATAAAATTGGATTAGACCCACACTTTCATTGGCAGCCAAGCGCGATTTCTTTTTTATCAATTTTCTTTGACAGCTAGGCAAGAGTTACCTGTGGTAAATTGTTACACGCAACTGGTTACAGTTGAAGTTCCGTGATTTGGCATTCATGTGCCGTAACATTTTCCACCATGGGTGTTGGGGCAACTATCATGTCAAAACTCTTGATTTGAGTATATTTTTATTTGGCAATCACTTGCAGACTTGGGTGAGTTGATCTGTTGATTGACGCCAAAGCTTGGGTCTCAACAAATACACAACAAACAAATTTCAAATGGTTGCTAGGTTATTGATGCCGAGTTCAATGTATGGTGGTCGTTATCACCATTTCAAAAGCCGAAGATAGGTCACACGGGGTCTACGATAACGTTAAATGAGATTGCTAAGAAATGTGCGAGGGTCGTGACTTATGGTTCAACAAACAAAGCCGTGTCCATCATTAATGCCAAGAGATCAACGCGATTTTGTGATGGAGCTCGGGGTTTTTTACCATAGCGAGCAACGTTTTTTATCTGCTAGTGGTCAACGCCCACTTAGATTGAAAGTAAAAGGGAGATTGCTGGTGGAGTCCTTGGTGGAGAACACGGTTACATCGGTACACCCTACATTTGGCAGCAATATTCTCGGGCAGCTAAACACGCCAAGTTTTGAGTTTAATTTATTCCAAGTTAAAGCATTCTACACCATCATGCTCTAGAAATGGCTTCACGTCAACCCAAGTCTGTTGAAATTTGGCGTAAATTCAGAGATGACACATCTCCCTCGCGGAAATCTCCATTGGCGGTCGAAACATATAGCATGAGAGGAAATCTACTTCTGTGATGGGGTAGCTCGTCTATGGATTGGAACATCTTGTTAAAGGAAGTTCTAATGGGTTGAGTGTCGGAACTTTTCGTGAAATGTTATCTCTGTTATACTGTGGAGTTTTGGGAGCAGCTAGTATAGCCACCTGTTTCCTCCCCGAATCATTTCTTTAACACTCAGTTGCATATCTTTGGATGCATCATTTCTCTTAGACCTGCACTTATGCGTAATTTGAGGGAATTACGGGTTGAACCGAGTCGTGGAGATTGGCTTGTTTTTCCTTGTGTAGTTGATCAGGCTAAACTTCACCAGACACGCTGAGTTTTTTGGAGTAGTTCGGCTGCAAACAACGCCACTTGCTAACTGACGTATCACTTGACGGACAGATGTGGAAGGGTTATCGCAAGTTTCATGAGCTGTTGATATGGTCACATTGGTTCACATGTCAAAAACGACGGATCATAGTTTAACTCCTCTTCACGTTCTATTGGCACTCTTTGGGTTTGAATGATTAGTCAAAGTGGGAGTCCTCTTTAAATAAACTAGTTCTTCTTGGTATGGGCTAGCCAAAGTAGGAATTGCATAAATTAAATAAAGCGAGTTTGATCATGTATTAGATGGGAATAAAAAGTGGATCTAGGTCTTTTTCCACCTTTCCCCAATTATTTTATTAATATTTTCTTTCTTCTTTCTTTTGAAGAAGTATGAGAATGGCTTTTTGAGCCTATAAAGAGGCCAACCTTCTCCTTTGTAAGGGATGGAAAAACTGGGAGGATTTTTCCCTAGAGCTTAATAGAAAAAAATATCGTTTTGGGTTTTATGGTTGTTCAGTTGAGCACTCTTTGTGATGTGTGGTGTGAACTTGTATGAATGAGCAATTGTTGCTAGATGCCTTTTTTCCTTTCTATGTTTGCGTCGGAGACCATAAACAGATGCTATCATCTTACTGGAAGGTGAAAATCCTTAGTAGTTGCTAGCCTTTTCCCTTTGTGAGCGTGCATAAACGGGTATTGATGTTTACATTTAATCAAGTTTGATTGTGTAGTATCTCTTTTGTTTGCATAGCACATCTTCTGCAATTAGGAGGAAGCAAATCTAGTAGCTGCACCATTGACACAAGGCCCTCACGGGTTCTCCTTTGACTCCATTTCTTTCTTTAGGTATACCGACAGTGGTCCATTTGTGAGGATTGATCTTTCCCTCTTCCATCACCCATTGAATTTACCTATTATACTACAACAATTTCTCTAAGGCAGCCTCTTCTGTTCACCTTTTCCTCCATTATTTCCTACCTTAGTGATCTTAACCTTAGGGAATTCCCCCTTGAGTTGGAGAAGAGCCAACTTGAAGCGAGGAAGAGAGGAGTGTGGTGACAGTGGCTGCTCTTTTCGTAGTTGCCATCGGGTTGGTGTGCCTACTTTTCGATTTTGACACATGCACGTCGGTCAGGAGCGGCAACAGTATCAGAGCCACCCTGAAAGAAGGCAATGTGTAGCGGAAATACTGCTACAACTGTAGCTAATGGAGATTAGGGTTTCATGCTTGAAAACCCTAGAAGGAAAAATCTAGTCATCTTGGAATTTTCGCTATAACTCGACTTTGGAGAAGGCTCAGGAGTTGAAACTCGGATAGGCCAAAGATGAAATCTTGATGTACCTTGTGTGCGACTTTTAGCCTCAGATGCATTACACTTCAGGAGATATGATCCCTCCAAAATAGGGTTTCTGCCTCTTCCAGAATTAAGTCTTAAACAGGTGACCTAGGAGGAATTTCTATATCTTGGGCTAGGAAGATCCAAATCGAATTTCGTAAGATGTTGTAGATAGGGTACATGCTATAGTTTCGGTGGGGCGAGCCGTGAGATTCAGAACCCGAAGTTGAAACAATGACACGTGGAAGTCCATACAAGTTCACTATACTGAACCAGTCCATAAACAGGCCACCTTGGTAAACTTAGCATAAGTTCCAAATAGTGAATCCAATCTTGCTCTATCTTATGGGGTTGGAAAGAAGATAGGTCAGGCTACCTCAAGATGAAGTTTCAGACCTTGAGCAGAAATTTCGGAGATACATTAGAATTAAGACAAGACAATTATGCAGAAGAAATTGAAGAAACTAGGGCTTCTTGTTCTGGACACTTCCCTCCACCGATCAGTTGAAAAAGGACCATCTAACTCGCCGTAGGTGGGCACACATTTCTATGGAAAGAGTTTCTAATTCTGTGTATTTCTCAATTTTTTACTACATTACACTATGGGACACAACGGGAAAGAACTAGGGCATCAAGTTTTTGGAGTTTCTCTCCACATTCTTTGGAAAAGGACCTCACTAGAAAACTCGCCACAAGGAGGCGCATCATTCTGTCTAGACATAATTTCAAGATTCCAAACTTGAAAAATTAGGGTTTCTTTGTTAAACCCTAGGTCCACCAAAAGTAGTCTTCCAGAAAAGCATTGGAGCAAGCATCCAATTGAAGCAATCTCATTGGTAAGTTCTATTCTCTTTGTTTCCATTTGAGGTTCTCACTTTATCATGGCGACAAACAGTACCAAGCTTGAGCACAAGCTTGAAAGAGTCGAGAACCTCTAGGCATAGAAGTATAAAGTGCTTCTCATACAAAAGAGCATGTCCTGGAAGACTATGTCAAAAGAGAAGTTGCAAATCCAGAGGGAGATGAGGACAAAGCAAAGCATAAAAATGACCTAGTCAAACCCAAGAAGATTATTGCAGATTCCATCAAGGACCATTTGATCCCACATGTGTCATCTTTGAAGAATCCTAAGGAGATGTTCGAGACCTGATTCTTCCATATGGTTGAGGAGTGTTGCTTGGATTGGCTTCTATGCAATGCATCTTTGAGTAGATGGAGTTTCTTTAGGGGAATGGACTATGGCTCTTACCTTTCACAAACATTAGCGATTCCTTGGAGATCTAGGCCACCCAAGTCCATTTCCTCGCTCTCTTCTAATTCCATATGTTCCTCGTCTTTTGGGGTATTTTCATTTCCTTTTTTCACCATGTCTTGAGGGATTGAGTGATTCTGATGAGATCTTATTGAGGGTTTAGCTGCGTCAATCTGATTGGTCAATTCCTGATATTTGAGTGTTGTCAGGGTTTTTCAAGGGTATCGTATGGATCTTGCTCAGTTGATAGGATTTCCATGTTGTTTTTGGATTTGGGGTTATTTCGGGTCGTTGGAGGTGAGGGTTTTCGACCTTCTCGCTTCCTTGAAGTGACCTTGATGAAGTCATCTAGATTTTGTTGACTAGTTGTGCTTGGTTGCAAGTAGTTTCTGTTTAGTGGACAGTCCTTGGATAAGTGTACATTTTCATGGCACGTACAACAATAGAAAGGAACATGTTCATAATTAAAGGTCTGCAAGAAGAGGTTGTAAGAAATTCGAATATGCATAGATTCTTGCATAGGAGGTGTAGCGCCCTTGCTTAGTGACTTCTTATGTTTTGACAAAAGTGCCTTAGGTGTTTCTTATTTTGTCAAATATTTTCTCATTCTAGACTTCTTGGGGTAGAGAGTACATCCATATCCAAGCCAGGGCAATAGATAAGTCCTCCTTGTCTGGGATGAACTTCTCCGTTCAATGCTTGAGAAATAGACTTGCTTAGTTGAAAAATTATGGGCATTCCTCAAAGACCTACTCTTTGTCTTCCAGATTGGAGAAAATTGTTGTGAAAAATCCTTTGGCCTTTAATTTCATATCTATTTGTCCCATTTTGTTCCTATCTAATGAGTGAGAGCTTTCTCTTAGGGCCATAGGCTCATAAATTTCCTTATTAGGGCATGATCTTGCATGGATTGTATGTAAGCATTTACCATGGGTGAATTTACTTCGTACCTTGGTATTTGAACAGTCTTGGAAATGCATTTTCCTCTAGTTCAGGATGCGGGTTTTGAAGGCTGTAGGTCGGACTGAATCCCTAGTAATTCCATTGAAGAGAGAGAGTTTCGTATCCCTTTTGTTCCTGATTTCTCTCCTCTTTGTCGAGGTTTACCCTTGTCTTCTTGGTGTCTGTCAGATCTTGGAGAAGCGGATAATGCTTCTTTGTAGGAGGGAGCACCACTTCTCCCTCCTAAAGCTTTTGTATGAGGATTGCAGCTAAGAAAAATCAAAACCCTATCTCAGATTTGGTCCCCACTGTATCATGATAGCTTACTTATTTATAGTTTATACTCGAGTGCCTAACCAATCCCCTTAACACATGACTGATTAAGTCAGCTTTGATCATCCAAATTGGTCCCAAACAAGTAGACAATCACGTGAATTTATGACCTTTATGTGTAGGTCAATTGTTTGATCGACCCTTGTAGTGCCTAGTTGATTTCCCAACCAGTTAGTGGACCAACCCAATACACCTCAATCAATTGACTAACTGGCCGCCAAAATTGTGTTTAATGACAAATTCCATCACTTCTTCTAGAGGTGCAATCGGTGTATTCTTTTGTTACATGATAACAATTGGATTCAGCCTTTGAGTAATTTTAGGATTTAGAAGTTGATGTTTAGAAGTAGTTGACATGTTACTGATCAAATGGTTGACAGGGATTGGCTTATCCAGAGCACTTGGGATAGAAGAATATTATCTATGACAATCTTTGAGTTTGCTAATTTCAATTGTTATAAATGACACGAATACATCTAAATCTAGTTGATGAATGGCAATCTGAATTATGTATGTCTCATGGTGTTTTGAATACGTGTGTGTGTGTGTCTGTGTACTGTTTCTCCTCTGGTATTTGACCTTTTTGAAAATTTGCTGTATCTGTTTCCCTCCCCATATCCATATCCGTTTCAGTGCAACTTAGATATATAAGGGTGAGAGGCCTTTCCCCTAGTTCTTGAGATATCAACTTTGACTTGGACAACAAATCTGAATGCACAAGGCATAACTATTCAAAGTTCAAACAGAAGAATCCAGATGAACAACACTTGCTTGAATCCTATAATGCTTGTGCGATAAAACATACCTATGCGAAGTGTTTCATCAATCCCCTTGCTCTTTGATTTTTCTCACACAGATTTTTCATTAACCTTTATAACAAGATGGTACGTGTTTGGAAAATTAGGATAATAACAACAGCAAGTTTCTTTTGAAGTAGATATGTCATTTCCATTTTTCAGAAACCAGATACAGAAAATACCAAAAACATCATACTGACAGCTCTTTCAAAAGGTTGTGCCTTGAAAATAACTTTGGAAGTGTATGTTTTCAGTTCAAATGCTGGCAAGGATCTTCATGGTGATTTAGTGCAACATGTTGAAGCTTGAGACTTGCCCAACAAAAGTCAAGTTGTTTATGGCGATCCCTATTTTCAAGAAGGGTGCTTCTCCATTTTCTCTTTGCTTCGAGACTTTAGAACCATGTTATTTATACCATCTAACGCTAGCTATAATTTAACCTACTAGAGTGGAGCTTCCCCGTCTATTTTTGTCTAAGAGGTAGTGAATTCTAGATGGTTCTGTAGTTTCTCTTTGATGTGTTGCGGAAAGTGGTGGAACTTTCTCATCTATTTTGTTTTAATTGTCTCAGGTAAGAGTTTGAGATCATCAATTAAACTCTGTAGATTAAGTTGCTTTTGCTTCACCAAGGGGTTTCTTGTTGTTTACTTTTTTAAGGTCTATACCCAATCATGCTTGAGCCTTGTTTACTTTGTTTTTTACAAACTAGTGCTCTTTTGACTTGACAGGTATACTTATAAAAGCTCAAATGCATTTTGACAGGTTATAGAAATCATTGGTGACCAAGTAAAGGTTATAAGGGCTGGTAAACAAGGAATGTTCAGAGAAGGCATGATAGATTATTTCAGTTTTTAAATGTGTCAATTCATTCAATGAGGTATGTAACAATCAATTCCTTGTAAAGATCAGTAGTCATTTTAGTAGCTTGGTTCACTTTTTAAATTTTCTTTGCTATGGTGTACTTAACTACATCAGCATATATCATTGTTAACATCTAGAATCTCATGCCTTCCTAGCTTTCTAGGACCACTAATACATGTATTTGCTGATGGTAACTCTTTGAGTATCAATGAAGGTCCCGAGTGTGTTGTTCAATTCCCTTAACGGTATTTTCTCATTTCAGCTAATTTCAATCTACCTGCAGAAGAATCTTTTTGTGGTTTGAATGACTGACACTTTTAGGGAGAACCTGAAGAATATACCTCTTAATGATCTAATGTTGTTATAATTATGGATCTGGAATTTAAAACTCCAATATGCTATAGTAGAATGGGTTTTATGAAATGAGGTAAAAGAAGCAAAAGTAAATGCAAGAGATGTAAAACAAAAGACCATAGAAGAGGACGAAGCTTCTTGCATTTGGTACTGTTTTAGTATCATAAGAGGTTGAAAGAAGATTCAAGAATTTGAGCTGAACTAGTAGATGAGTGACACCTCTTCACATTTTTGGCACCAGAGCAGGCACATATAAATGCAAGGATAAATTTTTAGGAGAGTTTGTCGACCAAAGCACAAGTGGCGACCAGAGTGAACAGAGAGTGAGCCTGGCCCTATAAGTGTACCATATTCTCCCCTTGATTGTTTAATCTTGTTGAACTTGATTAATGTTCTCCTTTACTTCAACTAAATGAGTATCTAATAGTTGTGCTTAAAAGGTTATGTAGATACTGCCTTCATATTATTGATTTTTTGTGATTATCACAATTGCACATTTTGGGGGGATCCAGTCTGAAATGTGTTATTTCTCTCATTAGGGAGATTACCATCTTTGGATCAGTCCTGAAGACATGAAATTTGTGATCCTCTCAAGATTATTTTCAAGGAGGACCAAATGACAATACTCCCTGGTCATCTAGAGATCACTTACAAAGTGAGTGGGTTCGAGGTGCAACCATCCATCTATTCTGCACAGAGGAGAGACTTGGTCTAGACTCTAATCTAATCTATATTATTCATTGATTATGTGGTTGTAACTTCCCGAGATTATGAATAACTATGCTCCATTTTCTTCTAATTGTATACGGGTGACAAGTTTACAAGTTACATTCATTTTATATAAACAAGCCTTTCATACAATAAGATCATATGGGTTTAGCTCTTAGCTTTCAGACAAATATCCGTTTGGATGGTTATCAAGGAAACACACTTCTACAAATTGCCAGTAATTTTGTTCTGTTATTATGTATTTACTACAGAAATTTCTTTTTTTCACTTACACCTCTTCTCATTTGGTAGGCAGAGTATGCAACAGATTGGATATTTGGCTGCTGTCCCCCCTTTTTTTGTTTTCTAAAATACAGCTTATTTTTAAAGAAAAATATTTACAAAAAGCTGTACAACTACAAGAGTGGAAGGACATGTACAAAGAACATCATAAACTCTTCCCCAGAGTGACTAATGCTGAAATAAAATTAGAGTATGCTTCAGGATCCAAAGATTGAGCATTTTTTATTAGTAGAGCACCCTTGACCCATAGCTGATGGCGTACCTCATCCTTCCATACCTGACCTCATGACATAGGACAGAAACAAGACAAAGAGCTGACCCCGCGATAAAAAATTGTTGTGCACCTAAGCTTCCTGAGAGTAAAAACCATTGAATCCTTAGACAATGTCAAATCCCTGCAAACATATGACGAACCTGGGAGTGGGTCTCCAAAGACTGCAGAGCACTATGGAATCCTTCATGAGAGAAACACTGACCATTGATCCTTGAGGTACTTTCAGCATTGCTTGGAAAACAAACACTCCCGAAAAATATGCTTCACTGCCTCAGGTCTGTGAAAAACTAGACAAAGGCCATCAAAGTCTACTCTTGGCCAAGCTGGCCATGGACAGAATCCCTTGATAGCTAAACCAACCAGGAAGAACCTCATAGCTTATAAGATAGTCACATTGACCTAACATTGTCTCTGCTATCACGAATCTTGTAGTTGCTCCGTAGAGTGATCCTATATAGGATGGCAGAAGGGAAAGACAAATAAAGTCATGACCTACGAATACCGCAACCCACCCCCAAATGATGGAATGGTTGTCATGCCGGTTGAGATATCCTTCGCTTTATACCACTAAAAGCCCAAGTGACAAAGCGGGAGACCCAAACCTATCCTAGAAGGAAAGACCTAAAGCTAAATCACCAGATCAAACTAAAAGGCATAGAATTAATAAGGTGAAAGCTGTAAACCCTAGATTTAAGGATAAAACCAGAATTTAAGGAATACTTGAGTAGAGGGTGGTTACAGATGTTTGAAATGCTACTCAAGTCAAATTACTTGGTGACTTATGGATTTGATGACCAGTTCTAGAATTTGTGTGTTAATTCAAATGATCAAACTTGAAACCCTAGGGGGTTTTGATTGTAAAATTAAGGAATAACCTAGGTTAGGTTTGATAATGAATTAGGGCTTCTAACACACTTGATTTGTTACTTGGATGACATGTATGCCATTATGTGAGATCCAAACAAAGCCAAAACACATAAAACTCAAAAAATTGCTAACAAAGGAGAGAGGGCGATTTGCACAAAAGACTAGTGCTTCAATCCAGTGGGTAAACTGAGTCAAAGGGTGACTCCTAGGAGGATTTAGGGGTTTTGGATGATGGCCGTCAAAACCCTGATCGCCAAAAATTGAGATTCTAAGTGTAATATGCCCCAATGAATTTTCCTACTTACTAGAAAGGGTTTTTCAGTGAATTTTGTTGATGGGCATTGCATGAAAAATAAAATAGAGAGAATTTAGCTGAGATAATCACCTGGAATTTGTAGATGCCTACTTGAATGATGAGGATTGCCTCCTCATAGATCAAATGGGGAATCTAGACAAGTTCTTGCTTTAATTGCTTTGCTTAATGACCTTGGGTGTCCTC
>LPNX011229284.1:147678-169766 GCA_001517045.1 Pseudotsuga menziesii | reverse complement strand
ATAGATCATAACATAAGATATAACATGATAATACATCAAGGGGGTCACCTTAGGGGCTCAATTCTCCCTAGGCCCCAATACAACATCATAACATAGGATATGTCAATGTAATACATCATATCACCAAGGTGAGGGGCTCCCCATGGGGGATGTCCTCCATAGAAGAGCCAAATAAATAATCCCGGACATAAAACTAACTAAAACTTATGTGGAAGTGTCCGAAGAGCCATTATTAATAAATCCTCTGGAGAAATTTTCTTGCCATTTCCTTAATCACACAAGCCAAATCAATTTCTTCAGCGACTTCCTAGTTCATTTTTTGATGGTACATTCTTTGAAAATCATAAAAATCATCATATCTTCTTTTAGGATGAGAATTGGGGCAAACTAACTCCACATAAGTGTCTGGAGACATAGTAAAATGGTCCAAGTGACTACTCATACCCCTAGAGCACTGTGGCACCCTAGGAGAACCATAAGAACTGAAATCCGTAATAAAAAATATGATTTGACCAATAATAAAGTGATAATAATCACTGATCTTGCAATCTGGGGCCAAACTCTGAAAACTGAAACCGTAGTATTGGTCCTGGGCATGTCTGGAGCAAATATAAGCACTGTAAAAATTTTAGTCATTGCCTTGGGAACTATATTTAACTTGGTCAACTGGGTTGACCAGGTCAAAATACCCAAATTGAAGGTTAGATGCTGAACTAAGCTGAACTTGCATGCATCCAAGGTAAGAACAACTCCATGATGTATATTAAAACCCAACTTAAATTATGCCATTCAAAATCATGGTGACAATAATAAATAATAATAACAACTAATAAGATATACCTGTGTTTTTGAGTAATTATTGAATCTTTTGGAAGTCCCTTGTATACACCATACTTATAAAGTTTAAACAAATTGCTAGTGTTGGTTGAGGATGGAAAACAAGGCTAAAGTAAAAGGGTAATGACCTCTAGTTGTTTTTGACCATGTGATCTCTACGGATGATGACAAGTACACACAACTATAATGACATATGTATGACAAATAACCATAGGAGATGGTGGTGTCTCACAAATGGATAAAGTATTTGGGCCTGTTTTCTTTAGGCTCTAATGAGTTTTCATTTAAAATATTTAGCTATTTGCAACAATAGTAAATCTCCAAAGGTAGGTGCACTGGAAAGCCTTTTGGGCTTCTAGAAAATGACAAAGGCATAACCTTGACAGGCCAGTCTCACCTTGTTTCCCTATAGGAAAAAATGAGCTGAACATTATACAATGAATGAGTGCGCATCCTTTGATCATTGACTTTTCAAGAAACATTTAACTCTAACACAAGATAATAGCCAACCTCCAAAGGCGGGTGCTCTGGAAAGCCATCTGGGCTCCAGAAAATGAATAAGGCCTAGCCCTGTTGCTAGTGAGCGTCCATAGCCCCGACTGGTTTGCCTCACCCTGTTGCCCTTGTGAGGGCAAATAGCCTTACATCATACAATGGATGAGTGCTCATCCTTTGGCCACATATTAATTTATAACATTTATACTTTTGCATCATTTAGATATATCATTTATGCGTTTCGATGCTTTAGTGTTTAAAGGCACTGTTGGGTGGAGCACTTGTTTTAAGGACTAAAGGAAAACTATCCGGTGAACTTGGCCACACTGACCAAGCCACACACTTCATAGCCAGAGACATAGAAAAACATGGAGTCTATCATGCACAGGGGTCAAGATGGGGAAAAGGATCTTCAATCTCATAGGTCTCAATAAAAAAATGGTCACGGGAGAAAATCAATTATGGATGAATTGGATGGACGAGGACAAGTGATACATGGAACCAGCATAGCACTGAGGTTTAAAAGTTGTATAAAGCATGGCATAAGCAATAGTCTTCAACATCAGATTCTTTAATTATTCTCAATACAAGTTTAAGCATTTGTACAACATGTAATATAAGCATAGGTCACCATAATAATCATAGCATAACAAGTCTAAGGTGTTAGTATACATCAAAGACCAAAATCCAACCAAGGAGCCATATACCTGATCTCACCATCTACCTGTCTCTATCTGATATGCCCATCTGTAAACTGTGTACCACATTTGCTACTCTGCTCGAATGAACTAGGTCACCACTAAAGTCATCTCAGAGGACAAGGAGATCTCAGTCTTGGCAAGGAAATATTCTGTATCTACTGTTGAACAAAGGCTCTGAATGGCTTAGGCTGCAATGATCCATGTTATAACCCCATTCTAAAAGTGTAGCTCAGAAAAATAAAGAGATCAATCTGTATGCTGCATCATGGTAGCCCAACTACAATATATAAGTGATAACAGTCTCCAAACCCATTTGTCCTCTAGGTCCTTGGAAAGGTAGAAAGCATTAAGAACTTAGGAATAACATGTGACTTTGAGGAAGCATGTAATACATCTATTGGGAGTCATATTGCAGAAGTGGATGACCAAAGCACTAGCCGCAATCTCTACAAGATGGTCTGAGTATCCCAATGTTTATTTTAAACAACTTGGCCTTTGGAATAAGTCTTAACAACTCCATAATTGAAAGACGGTTACTGGTGAGGAGACCATACTTTTGAGCAAGAGCATGCACTTCTTCCATGAATGAGATGCAAGATCCCACAAATCGTCCCAGAGGAAGATGACTTTTCGCTCAGGTGGCGAGCATGAAACTGAGGCAACTTAGTGACACAAGAGCCTTGAGTCTGCCAACTCCAAATGTCCAATAGGCAAAATCCCAACCTACCTAACTACCCTCCCAATGCCAATGCAGGTGAGAGAGCTTGACCCCTGACATCATTGAGGCAAAGAGATGTTATCACATAGTCCAAAAGCCTCTTGAATATGACCTGTATACTACGCACTATATAGTTCACAACTGATGCTAAAACAAAACATGCCAAGGTGCTGAACCCTCATGACAACAAATCACCTATTTTACGTAAGAATGCTACCTTGAATGACATCAATCAAACCAAGGGGCCCTTCATCGTTGGGCATGGTGCACACATCTAACAGAACCAATGGAAGATCCTGCTCCCCACCATACTTGGACCACAGGTATGCCTTCAAAATCTGCTCAATTCGCTTGAACTGAGTGCTGTTGGGAACCAACAAGACACATTGTAGACATGAGAAGCTTGAATAATTCAACCAACATTAGTCTTCTTTCTTGCAAAGGTGAGGTCCTTATGGTTCCATTAGTGCAACTTTCTCTGAAGCCTTTGAAGACACTCCCACAGCAATTGGAGGCAGTCCAACTTCAAATGAAATACCCAAATAGTGGACAATGACCCTTGGGAAAATATAAGACTAGGTTGCAGGGATCCAATTAGGAGAATCCAACCCTACTAACTAGAACTCAGTGTTATGAACACTAACCATTCCACCTGAGGTAGAACAAGTGTCCAAACAAGCTAGTGCCCCATCAACTGATTCTTGCTCCACCCTCACTGAAAGGAGAGAATCAGCAGCTAAATGATTATTAACCATCTCTGAACCATCCGGGAGATGAATACCATAGACATGCCCACCAATATGAGCAACCTACCCAAAGCATCAAGAATCAAGATATACATATATGGAGCGAAAGAACACCTTTGGTGAATGGACCAAAACAAGAGATTCCACGAGGATAGTTCATTATTAACAGAGACAAAGGACGAAGCATTGGTGAAGAAGGTATTTACCATATCAACATAATGGGGTCCGAAAGCTATGGAGGTCAACATCTCTGAAATAAAGGACCAATCAATCTTATCATAACTTTGTCAAAATCAATCTTTACGATAATGGATGGTCTCACTTGTGATTTCATAAGGCTATGTGGGATGCTTTCCCCTTCTTTCAGCTATATCAGTGTCATTCACGGCTAGATGGTGGGAAATTTAGACATCCTCCCTTTCTTTCAACTATATAGCTAGACTGAAATTTAGTTTCAAAGTCTGTTATACCTAGTTGGATGACTGTTTATCAAATTCAAGTCACAGGTGTGATGTGTTCAGCATATTTGATATGACCAAGATGATTTTTTCAGATAATCACAGATTTTCATATGAGGTGGCCATTGGAGCATACATAGTTGTAAAGTTGCTGCCTTGTACTAATGGTATGCAGCTTTTATTTGTTTGTGTTGCATCTCACCTGGATTACATATTGGCAATGCAAATTTGTGTATTGTTGATGAGCTTGTAACAAATATTGAGGTCTATTTCATGAATGAAAGATTTGAGGATTCATACTTTGGGGATGTATATTTTCTTGATATGGTGACTTGATCTCAACAGAAAAAGAGCTTGTCTGTACGATATTGGGAGGAATATCAATTGCAGTGTAATAATTTCTGAATATCATCACGGGAATAATATTCGTTGCTAATTTTTTAATTTTGTATTTGACAGTAAAAGATGTAGAAAATTTCACTAATCTAAGCAGTGAGTATGCATCCAACTAAACACAATTTAATGCAAGTGCTATTTTGATTATACATTAATTTCACTAAAGGGCTAGTCTTTTTTTCCACAAAAAACCAGTATTTTTTTCAATGAAGTATAAAATTTCATATTGCAAATGCCTTTCAGCATTCTTTGAAGCCATTGATGAGCAAACTATGTTCCTTACATCCTGGAACTATCTTCTATGACTATATCAAAAAACATTCTTTTAAATTTCTATATCTATATACCTTTCATCTGTGAATTCCAAACATTAAAGAGTTCAGGTTTTATATCCTAAAATAGGAAAAGTCCTCTTATACAATACTTCAAAAAAGGTTTTTGTGCATAATCTGGATTAAAAGTCCAACAATAGAACACTGATATTCATACGCATCTGGAGAGTAATCTGTTAATAAAATGATGGATGCAAATATTCTGATTGACGACCACCACAATCTTTCATTAACAACGATCCATTTGAACACCTTCATTTGACAAACTATTAGCTGATTGGTTCTTTTCCCTGTATTATGTGTTAAAAGAGATAGAACTGAAAGTAGAAACTATGCCATCCATCTTCCCCAACAAAGAATGCAACATAAAAGTTTCCACTTCACATTTCTTATTAAGCCATTTAATTGCAAGTAACGCATCATCAAATTCCTGCAATCTGGTTACGACTTTTTGAGCAGTAAGAGTAAGAACCAATTTAATGGCCATAAATACAACATAGTTGTTTGATCCTTGCCCCAACCCTGCTTTAAATTTTAAGACATCATTCCTTCAGATTAATTAAATTTTCAACAACACAAGGATCTAGAAGTATCTATTTGCTGCTCAATTATTTGCATGACAGGTTTATCTTTCTTTAATTTATCAAGACATTTTAGGATGTTGATCCCTTGAGATGCACTCTACAGTGGAGGAATGTGCTTACTCTCAAAGAGGCTGGCATTTCTGACAATACATATTCCCCATGCTAGCCACCTAGAATAAAACTAAAATGGAGCAGGGGCTTTTTTCCCTAGTTCTAAAGCTTATCAAGTAAATAGAGAAGTCATCTTACTAAAGTAAAATAGAGAAGTGGCATAAATGGGGTCAACTCAAGTAAAATAGAGAAGTGATCTTATTCACCAATTGAACTAACCCATTTTTGAATCCTAAGGGGGTCTTCAAGCCATAGTTCTGAAACCATGAATTTGTCTAACTGTTTTTCAATCATCTCATCTCCCACCTCTTTGTTCCTCTACGTAGGCTCAACATCATAGATACCCACATATTTCAACTTTATCAAAAAATAGTTTGAGAGAGTGGGTCCACCTGAGCTGATAGACCTTAAATCTCCAAATTGCCTCAGGAAAAGTTAAGATCCCCTCCTACAATGTGCCCTAATTGATTTGATTCCAATATGTATACAACCCATAAACGTTCAAGATAATGACCTCCTTTCCCATGTCTTAGGAAAAAGAAAGTTGTAACCAAGTCTGATGAAAATGACCTACAATTAGTACGTAATAGATATCTCTTCTTTCGACTAGTAACCAAGCCACTCAATCTTCCCCTACCTTCTATGAAACTGTTGTATAGGACATTTCACCCTTGTAACCTAGGGTCTGGGGTTACCAACTTACTATTAGACTTGCAGACAATCAGCTTTTATAGAAACTGGAATGAGAATAGGAAGATATCTTGGCTTACCCGGTTTATGATGGTTGATCCAAGCTTGGTCTTCTCTCGCTCCAATCTTCTCCAAAGCTTCTAGGGATGCTTCTCTTTACCTGCAAAAAGCCAATTCTTCAAGCAATATCGCATACCTATATAAATCATAGGTTAGATGAAAAGCATATTAATAACATAATTGAACATATTCATTAAACCAATATACATGAGATAAGCACAATACAAGATTGGAAGAAGAATTCTCTTTATTAACAAACAGTGAATAGGTAAGAATACAACCCAACTTTTGACACAAGGACTCCTCTGCAACCGAGAACTTCGAGTTCTGCCACTCCAAGACTCTAGAGGTATACCACCAGCATAACTTTGCTCTCCAAAAATTGATTGATTAGCCCCATCCCAAGGCCTCTATTTATACTTTGGGAAATAGAGTGGTTTCGAAGGTTAGGATGGTTGAGACAGTTGGGATAGTTATGGAGTAGGGCCCAACTAATCTCATTTAATCTCGATTTATATTTTTTAATGTCGAATTAAGGTATACGCGAGTATTAATATAGGCAAGGCACGTATGACACGCAGGTTGCTCAAAGGGAACTTGCGTATGCAAGGTATACGCGAGTTGCAATGCACATAGTCACGTATGCAACCCAAAACTCAAAATAAAAATATATAAGCCTGGTCTGAAGATAATGCATCAAAGGTCATGCACATCTATTGTGTTTTGGCCACTTCAATTTAAATTTTCCTTTTGTGTATCGACATGGTGAATGTTAGCACTCGGACGGAGAAGTGCCATTTTGGCTGATAACAGATGCCCCCTAATGTGTGAGGTCAGAGGGAAGCGATGACCGAAATACATTACAATCTTAGTCTTGGAGAACTCAGAAGTCCAAGGCAACAAAGGAAGTACCTGAAACAAATACATATCAATATCATATACAAAATCATATCTAAGGATGCCGTGTTCAATATACTGGAACACTAGCTCCTTTACAATATTTGATAACATCATATAATACGGGTACAAGACCACGTATATTACAAAGGTGGATTGAAGACATAATATACAATGATGAGTCTTCAAAATCTGGAAGCTGTGTAGGTGAACACAACACAATCTTGCGCAACTTAGGTTATAGATGTGAACCTAGGGTCTTCGTCAAAATTCAAAGGAACCAGTGCAATCTAGGCCATGTGAATAGATGTGTTGAAGTTGAACATGGTAATGATTCAACAAATTGTCAATTAGTAGGTGAAACTGACAACTGAAGCAAAGGAGTTCACCAATGATGATAGTGAATCCTAAGGTACCATCGTCAAAACTCTAGGTCTTTGTCTTTAGGAAGTGCTGATGAGAAACCATGCTGTGATGAGGGAGGCAATAGATCTTCCAACGAATCACAAAAGTGACTAGGAACTGGATAAAGGAAGTCAGGCACAAGTAATATTTAGATAGGATAATGATGGAATCAAGATAATAATCAGATGCAGGGATAAATCCTTGAATAGTGAGCATGACACAAAGATGACTCAAGGTAGCTTTTAACTTTGCAGATAGGACAACTAGACTTATCTGTCATGTAGGAGACATGATCAGATTCCCCATGTATAAAGGACAAGTGGAGGAGTAAGAAACTCGAAGTGATAGCTGAACTGAAAGTGTACACTGAGACATGAGTATCGGAAAGTTCAGAGAGTGCTATGTTCAAGGAGGACATGTTGCCACCGTCTGTAACCAAAAAAAAAAACTTATTCCTTATCTTTCCTGTTAAATTTTAACGAGTCCAGGAAAGTCAACTCAGGTCTCTCTTCATTTTTGACAAGCTTGAAGAGGGGAGAGAATAATGCTTGATAATGTCATTGATTCGTGGATTTTACGAGCCCGAACTAGTACATGCTCGTTGGTGTTTTCATGTTTAGAGAGTTTGAAAACTCCGAAGAAGACTCCAAGGGGTTCCTTTTTTGTCCAATTTAGTCCCCCGAGGCTGAAAAGTATAAAACATACCACAGAAGAACTCTCTTAGCTTCTGAAGAAGTAAGGCACGCCTTTTTCGTACTTAGTCAGGGAGGTCCGAAAAAGGTTAAATTACCACCTACCCAACGCCCCTTCAAGAGCAGCTTATAGCTTGAGTTTTACGAGTCTGAAGGAAAGCACGATCATTTGGAAAGATCCATTTGGTTACTAGGAATGTGGCTTACAACAGTAAACTCGATGCTTTGTTCTTAGTGTTTAACGAGCATGACAAAGACATAAAGTACACTCGAAATCTTTTTAAAAGTTTAGGTCCAGAGCACAAAAAGAGAAAACTAAGTTTAGATCGGGCACTCCTTTTCCGTAAGTTTAGTCCCTCAGGTCCGAAAAAGTGATAAACCTATGCCTGAGAATACTCTTCTCAATTTTGTAGAAAAGAGAGTGATCTTTTCTCGTATTATTCCACATTGTCCGAGAAAGTGATAACCTACCACCAATGTGGATGCCCATTCACATATTCTTAACGAGCCTGAATGGACAAGTTTACTCGGCAGTGAAGTCTATTTGAGGAGTTAGACCTGGGCTTAAAGAAACTCCATAAAGGCGAGGAGCCTTATAAAATGGATAGCTTGTAAAAAGAGACCAAAATGAGGTTCAATTTGGCGTGAAAAATAGCTAAGAAGGCTTCCCTAAACCTACGACAAATGCGGTATGAGTACTAAAAGACAATCAACATGGTCTAAACTAGGGTACTCATGGAAGGAAATCCCTATCCACGGAAGAACAATGGTATAGACAAGGTAATAATGGTTAAACAACATAGTCCGTGGTCAAAGTAGTGATCCTAGGGTTTAGGCGGATTAGGTATAAATGCAAAACTGCATACAAATGACCAAAATTCTATCCTATATGAGTGAATAACAAATTTAAGTAACCTTGGACCTGTTGCATTAGGCAAACATGACATGGCATTAGTTTGATTTTTGATAGAACTTAAAACTATAGGCTTAAAACCCCACATTTTGAAATTATTTCTATAAATAGTTCAAAAATAGAAATCAAAATCACCATTTCATATTTTTACCCAATATAGGCAATTTTTACCTCTGATTTCAATTGCTTGGTGTAGACAAACCAGTGGACAATTTTCAAATCCGCAAGTGCCAGGTAAGTCGGCTCTTCATTCTCTTCCATTTCATCTATTCAAATTTTCAATTTTATGCAAAATTTTGATGTTTTAAGCCAATTTCAATGAGGTCGCGCTGTATACGCGGGTATGTGACTTACATAGTCGCGCACGCGTGTTTTATACGCGACTTGCTCGAAGGCAACCCGCGTATGATACATGACCTGTCTAAAAGACAGTCGCATATACTGCGCGACATAGAAAAAGTATACATAGCACCAAAACCAAAGTTTTTTAATGATTTTTAATGTTTGATGGTGGCTTTATAAACAAGCTAAAACATGGTATTGGAGTGGAGGAAGAGAGAACATGAAAATATGGACCAAGATGCACTTCACAGTGCCCCCACAGTGCAAGCATTGCGGCAAAGTAGGTTGTTAAAGTTCTTTTGCACCTCACCTATGCGGGCCAATGTCCGCTTACTGGAGTTTTTAATTAACTACTGGGATCATGACTTAGGTGCCTTTGACCTACAAGGTGAGATTTTGAAAATTGCACTATAAGACATCTATTTCATTACGGGTTTGTCACGACGGGGAACATCTGTCAACCTAGAGGGTACCCGTAGGGGCAGTGACCTTCTAAGTGTTCAGGACTATATCAACACCTACTACACGCCCAACAGTCAGAAAAGGGGAACTTGCATCCCTATTGCACGCATTAGTAACTTTCCATTACAGGTGTTGGTAAGCACAATAGTGAGGGTTCCAAGATCGTCATCACTCCATCTTGCAACTGTTAGGCTATGGGCAGACCCGGGTTTTATCCTTTTATCTTCGCACCAACAAAAAGACCCATAGTGTTGGCCCTTTCGGCAACAACCTGCGAACAGGTTGCAGTCTCACCCGAAACAGCTATGGGGTGCCGCAGAATCAGGTTTCTGCAAGCGAAAGAGGGATATTACTGTATCTTTAGCCTTAACAAATAATAAATATGCAATATAAAGCTTCGACGTTCACTTAAATAGCTTCGCAGTTTAGATAAACAGACAGTTACTTGCTTAACCCTTAACTGGGAATTCACAGCGAAGTTATTACTTAACAATATATCTTACTTTATCATTCACCTACTTATCAAATGCATAAAACAGAAACAAAATAACAAGAACCACCACAACACAAGATATACGTGGTTCACCCCCAGTGTAGGGGCTACGTCCACAGAACTGCATTTATATTCAACTCTTTACAAACACACAGTTTTGATCTGTGCACTCAACTGCAGATCTTCTCAGCAACCCTAAGCTGTGCACTCAGCTGCAGCACCTTTCTTACAAAACCCTCTGCGCACTCAGCTGCAGAGGTCGTCCACGCACTCAGCTGGGACTTAACCTTAAACCCTAAAATAGGTCTTTCTTCCTTCGCATCAAAGCATCATACATCAAAAGTCTCAAAAGCCTAACCTGACTCTTTTACATAAGTGCCTATTTATACAAGTGCACTATTACAATACCATGGGCTTAAAAACCATGAGTTTAAACCATGGGTCATTTACAAAAAGAGGGGCTTCGACCCAACCTCGACACCCCTAAGACTATTTTGGGTCGCAACTCCGCTTACAAGCTTCGCACCAAAACCGCGGAGTTGCCAAAATAAAGGACCTCGCAAGTCGAGCCCCAACATCAACTCAAAACCATATGAGAATCGTTGTAGAGTGCCTACAGGGAGCTGTATTTGACTGGTGCTCGGGAGTAATCCCGATAATGAAGAAGCAACTCTCTGACTGCAAGAGAGGTTGACGGAAGAACTTTGGCTATTCTAGTGTATTGGTGGCCTTCTTCTTTGAGAGGGTGCCCGCCATCAGCCCTGTAGTACATCTACCAGCATTCTCTCCTCGTCAGCTTAGACTGAGTAGGTGGGGAGAAATTTTCCTTCGCCAGGGTGGCGGTGGCTCGGCTCGAAGTGTCTCGAAGTGTCTATGACGATGACTTCTACCTATGGTGGGAACGACAGCTACCAGCACTGGAGCAGTTTCCATATGCTGGGATGGATTTCCGAGGTGGCATTGACCTTGTCCTCCCTCTTGGAGGAGCATGGGGAGCATGAGGCATTTTTTTTCTTCAAATTTTCAAATTTTTATGAATTTTCAATCATAAAGATATATACATATGTATAAGAGTTTTTGATCATTTTGATGTTTAAAATGCAGATATTGGACCAGCCCGCCCTAATGGGCATCCTCGTATGTATGTATGACCGGTGGTAGGAGAGAATCAGGGTTTGATTAGGGTACTTGAGGGGAAGTTGGCTAGGCTTACCCAAAGAGTCCCTACTCTATGCATTGAGCAGATCCCTGCCATTATGCAGGAACTAGTTGTTGGTATTCCACCCACCTGGATACGCCTTATGAGGAGGGTAGCCAGGGCGATACTTGTTTACATGGAGGCCGTGAAGGCTACTGCAGTTGAAGAAGCTAAGGAGGCTCGAGAACACGATGACCAGGGTGACCAAGGTGGCTAGGATGACCAAGGTGACCAGGATGACTATGGTGGTCAAGATTAGACCTAGGAGCATTTTATGGATTATGATCCATTTTTTGTACATTTTTGTATATTTATACAACTATGACTGGATCTGACGATCAAGAACTCGACCTATCTATATGGATAGATATTCACACACACACACACACACACACACACATATATTTTGTCAGTGTATTTACATGTGTTTTGCAATATATCTGTTGTATATTTTTATGGAATGTGTGTTAAGTCCCAATCTAAGATATAATTCGCATATGCATTAGTTAATGAATTTTGATTTCTTGGAATATGATTGAATGTAATAAAATCAAAATTTATTTCCAATAACCTAACTTGCAAAAAATGACGTAATAAAATAGGGTTTCGCACATGATAAGCTCGATTGAGCTGGGAAACCACCAGTTGAGAGTCAAGTCTATCTTCCAACTGGGTGATGCCACGTGACATGACATTCCATAAAAGCTCAATGACATCCATGTATTCAGCCACATTATTGGTAGTAGGACCTAAGTAAGCGCTTCCAGAGGCAACTAGCTGGCCTGAGGGTGAGTAAATAGCCCATGTGGCTGAAGCCAGGTTGCAAGTGTGACGACTTGTGCCATTTGCAAAACCTACGAATCACTTGGAAGATATCTGTAACAACCAACAGATGATATAACAACACAAACTGGCTAGCTATTGTACATAAAGTTACATACAAGAAAAATACAAGAAAAAGTGTTAAGCCTAAGCATAGTACTTCTTCAGGTAGAGTCCATTTCTAGGCTCGGGCAGCTTATTCCCTTCGAAATCAGTTAATTCATATGCCCCTTTCTCCATAACTTTTGACACGACATAGGGTCCTAACCACATAGACCTGAATTTCCCTGCCCCCAGGGGTTCTTTATCCTGGTCCTAAAGCAAGACAAGCTCCCCTTCAGAAAAAATCCTAGGTTTGACCAATTTATCGTACTGATTTTTCACCCTATTTTTATGAGCCTCGTTTACAGTCAGCACATCTCTACACAGTTCATCTAGATGTTCTAAGTGTAGCAAATACTCTTCTAGCTCAGTCGTATTAGGTAACACATGAATGGCAATTTTTAAAGATGGGATTTCACATTCAATCGGGGTTACTGCTTCCACTCCGTGAACGAGTTGGAAAGGTGAGAACCCTGTGGCAGTTTTCACATTGGTTCGATAAGTCCAAAATGTAGGATACAACATGATGTACCAATTTGACCGGGGTGCGTTGATAGTACGCTTGAGAATAGTCTTCAATGCCTTATTGACTGGCTCAACTTGACCATTCGCTAGTGGGTAAAAAGAAGACGAATGCTCTTGTTTAAACCCTAACATAGTAGCCAGCTCGGTCATCATGCTGTTTTGGAAGTGACTGCCATGGTCAGTGACAATCTCTTTAGGAATATTGAAACGCACAATAATCTGGTTAAAAACAAAAAAAGCTGCAGTTTCTTCATCAGCCTTATAGGTGGGCATTGCCTCTACCTAGTTCGTAAAGTAATCTACAGCACCAATGATGTATTTGTGCCCCCCAACAGAAACTGGGTTGCACGTCACGTAATCTATCCGCCACTTGGTGAAGGGGCCCACTGTAATGACGGGAAATAACGGAGCAAGATGCGACTGCATCTTTCTGGTGTAAAGCTAACAAGGATGACAATGTTTCACAGCTTCCACACAATCTTTAAAGATCGTGGGCCAGAAATAACCGGCACGTAAAATCTTTTGGGTCGTTGCTAACCCAGATAAATGACCCCCACACTCTCCGCTATAGGAATCATTTAGGACAATCTCAGCCTCTTCGTGGGTGAGACACCGACACAAAACATAGTCTACCCCTCTTCGGTACAAAGTGTCTCTGATGATGAGGTAGTTTTTCACATGTGTACGTAATTTGCGTTACTCTTCCTGCGAAAAGCTTGCAAGACACTTCAGAGTCTGGAGGTAGATAAGTATATCTCCATACCAGGGGTCAGTGGTGGAAATCAAGAAAATGTGCTCAGCTGGGAATGAGTCTTTTTCAATTGCTATATCTTCTACAATTGGAAATTCGGCAATAAGTTCCGCAAAAACTAAGGATTTTTTCGATTTGGTGGATTGAAAATCCAAGTCAAACTCCTGGAGAATGACTATCCATTTGTTAAATTTTCCTCCAACTATGCGTCGGGACAAGACATAATGGAAAGGATTCACATTTGCCACTACTACTGTAGTCCTCAGTAAGATATAGTGACGTAACCTCTGAACAACATATACAGTTGCTAAGGCCAACTTTTCGATGTGGGAGTACTTAAGTTTAGGACCAACTAACGCACGACTAAGGTAATAGATGACATGCTCTTGGAGCTTATCATCTTCCTGGACTAGCACTACCCCAATGGTCGACTCGGATGCGGCCAAATACAATATAAAAACACGAGAGTCATCTGGTGGACACAATAAAAGTGCCGACAACAAAGCTTTCTTTAATGCCTCGAACGCAAGTTGTGCCACCTCATCCCATACAAATGGGGTGTCCTGCTTCAACAGACGCATGAAACCTTTGGTGATCTTGGCATAATTTACGATAAAACATCGAAGAAAGTTGGACTTTCCTTGCAGGTTCTAAAGTTACCTGATGGAATGAAGAGGAGGCAGATTTACAATGGCCTCAACTTTCAAAGGATCCCCCTGAATACCTTTGTAAGAAACAATGAACCCAAGCAACCTACTTGACTCGACACAAAAAACATACTTGCCGGGATTCAAGTGTATTTTATAATGCTTGCATCGTTCAAAAATTAAACGCAAGTGATCTGGGTGATCGATTCTCTTACGAGAATGCGCTGGCAGATCATCTAGGTAGGGTTCGACAATAGACTTAATGTCATGAAAGACAAAATTCATTGCCTACTAAAAGGTAGGCCCTGCATTTTTCAATCCAAAAGGCATTTTCTTGTACGCAAATGTACCCCAAGAACAAATGAAATCCGTTTTATGTTGGTCTTTCAGCTTGATTAGAATCTGATTATACCTGGAGAAACCATCCATAAACGAAAAAAACTCACTTCTCGCACAAGCATCAATGTTTTGATCTATGAATGGTGTGGAGTAGTTATTCTTAGGACAAGCTTTGTTTAATTCGCAAAAGTCAGTACATACACATATTGTCCCTTGCTTTTTAGCGAGAGGAACAAGGTTGGGTACCTATTCTGTCAAAGCTATCGGGTAAATAAAACTAGCTTTCAGCAGCTTTTCAACTTCAGCCTTAACGGCTGCCGCTTTACATGGATGGACAGGTCTAAGTTTTTGTCGAACTGGTTTGGCATCATGATAGTTTTGGATTTCATGTTCGACTATCGATGGATCTATGCTTGACATCTCCTCATATGACCAGGCAAACACGTCGCGGAACTCCTTAAACAAGGCCGTATAGACAACAATCTCCTTTGGAGAGCAGTTTGCACCAATGTAAACATTTTTCACAACGTTAGGGTTCGCAGAGATGTTGATAGGAATAATAACGAAAATGTTTGCCATATTCCCCTCGGCAAAGATTCCCTCCCTTGGTAAGGGATTGATTAGTATATCAACATCACCTGCCAGTCTCACATGGAACTCTTGATTTTCAATCCTGCTCAACTCTGGAAGAAAGTAGGATCTATGATGAAGATCTTCGCAGATCTTATCTCGCCCGCTCATGGCTTCCAAAATGGCTTCGTCTGAAGGCAAAACCATGTCTAAGCAATCGTCAGTATACAAAGAGTTCTCTGCCCAAGCTGGCATATAGACTTCTTTTGGCTCCTCTGAGACTGTAAGAGGAATTGAAACAAGATCAACAGTGGTGTTAACGATAGCTTGATAGGCTACTTCCATTGCCGATAAGGGCACTTCAGGTTCGTAACAGGAAGGAAGAACCCAAGGATCCGTTATATCGCCAACCGTCGCGATAGACTTCCCTACACTAGTAGAACCTATGTAATTAATCGGGGCTGGGATATCGAATGTGCCTATTAATAATGAATACATTCCAGCCCCTAAGCTCTCTGAAGCAGGCTTGACCTGATCAACCAATGGTACGGTGGACTCATTAGTTCCATGCGGCCCTTCTGAGTGAAACTGAGTTGGTCTACTGTAACCAACTTCCCTTCGTGCAGAAACACTACCACCCGAAGAACGGCCGATGCAATTGCAGACATGTCATAAGTCCAACTTCTCCCCAGAAGCAAGTTGTAATCCAACGACGCGTCAATTACCTCTACTTCAACAGACACTGCCTTCCCTGCCAACTTTATCTCGAAAGCTGGTAGGATACCATGTGGCCAAAATGACCTTCCGTCAAAAGCAGTAAGTAGGGTGTTTGATGGAACTAGCTCTGGAGATCCAAGATCCTTCCAGCAAGACAAGGACATGACACATGTGGAAGCACCCTTGTCGACAACTGACCTTCCAATGGTTTTTTCGCATGGATGACATCTATTGACAAAGACACATGATACGGTAGGCGAATTTTGACATCAGACAAATTAAACTTCGCCATGAGGCTCGATGAATCCATACTACCTTAGGCCGCTAAGACTGCATTTGGCTGGGCGGGACAACTCTGTAGCACCTTCAAAGCTGACATCGCACAAGGGGTTTGGGATAAATCTTCAACTACAGAGTAATTGGCTGTAGCCCTAGCATTAGGATTGTGCAAGGCTTTCTTGAAGACACCTTTTGGTATCTTAGGCATAGTTTCAACAAGTTTTTCAATTGTGAGAGGGTTAGAAGTTTCACTTATAGACTTACCCTTCTCAAGAGCCTCCGTCTCATAGTTCTTGTTTCTAGTATGGAGCAAGGTATGGGATCGAACCATGTTGATATAGTTTTGGTCAGGGGCATTAGCAGTGCCCCCTGCTACGTTAGAAACTGAAGTTGTATTTTGTCCTTGGAGAAATAGATCCTTTAGGACAACCGGTTGTTGATTTTTTAGGAGCTTCTGAGCTTAATTTATAAGAGGGCATTGATGGGTCAGGTGATCTTCCTGGCACAACTTACAGTGAAATTTCACCTTCTTCTTCTCTTTTTTGCTTCCATCAGCATTATTTGTGGGTTTTGGCTTGTTTTGGTTTCTCTCACATTTTTTCCTCTTTTTGTTTTTCCCACCGGGCTGCTGAAAGCCCTTTTGGGAGGATTGAGCAAAAACATTTGCGTTTTGGGATGAGGGGGTAACCTTTGCTACCTCTGCTGTAGACTGTTTAACAGACAACTCATGGAGTTGTTTCGCCAAAGATTCTGAAGTGGGAGATTTAATTGAACCAACCACACCATCGGCATGGAGTCCATGCTTAGGTTTCTCGACACTATGTGTTGGCCGTGGTGCATCAGGGATGATTTCATATAGAACCCTAGACTGAGAGTATATCAAATCTAATTGCCAGGCCCTGAGGATAGCCTCTTCCTCATTAGTTACTCCCGAAGTGGATACATCCTTAGATATATACGGCAATAAGGATTTAAGGAACCATTCTAACAAAAACTCGGAAGGGATAGTGGCCTTAATGAGCCTCTTCCGCCTTCGCCACTCTTGGATATGATCCGAAATATGAGTGGGTTTGTCCTGCCGAAAGGTGGACAATAAGTCTGTGCCGACATCATACCAAACGGGAAGTTGGAAATGGTTAAGGAACACATTAGCTAAGTCCCAAAAACTATCAAACGCAGCAGAGGGCAGTTCAATGTACCACTTTGCTGCGGCACTAGTCAGAGTTCTTTGGAACAATCTCAACCAAATGGTGTCATCATTCAGTGAGTTGGAAGAGTGCCACAAGCGAAAGGTGGTGATATGAGCCCTTGGGTCTTCACCAACTTTGCCTTCGAAGTTTTGGATATTCGAGGGTAATTTGGTAGGGACAGGTGGCTAGGTGGCATCATGTTTCACCGAGTCATTCATTAACTTGGACAAATCTGGCAACTTCAAAGTTGCCAGGAAAGGAAGTTTGGGCCTAACCGAAGCTTGAAAAGTACGAGCTTGGGAAGTAGGACTTGCCCCCCTGTTCCCAAATGTAAAGGTGGGGTTGCCCCTAGCTACCTGTTGCGAAGTAGTCAGACTACTTTGAAAAGGATTCCACCCATAAGCCAGTGGATTATTCATATGTGGTGTAGTATATGTGGTTTGAGCTGCTCCAGTTGAAACTAGAGTAGGTATCCCTCCGCTAAAAAGCGAGAAAGGAGAGCTTGTGAAAGGAGCCGAAACCAGCGTTTGAAAACCTTGACCATAAGAGTTAGCGTTTCCAAATTGCACCCCCACATATGCAGGTGTGGGGCCTACAAATGGAGTGGATGGCGGAATTTGCCCCCCATTCCAAGGAAAACCCTGGACAAATGAAGAGGATCCAACATGATCACTCTGAGCAGTGTGTGCAAAAGAAGGTGAACCATAAGGCACACTGGGAATCCCAGTGACCACCCCACCAGAAGTGCCTGCTACATTTGTGGAAGCTGGTGGTTGAACCACCTGACTAGTTGGAGTTAAGGGAGTAGCAGGTATATTTGTTCTAGGAGTACCAACTAGGGGAGGTGGCACTCCTTCAACCAAAATAGTTGGGATGGGGGTAGATGGACTTTCTCCTACACTAGCCATAAGTTTGCTCATAGGAACACCAATCACAGGTGAATTAAAAGGATGAACTTGGACGATCACATGATCGTTTAAGTCAGTAAGAGGTGAATTAAAGTTTCTTGCAAACTCGTCAGCCCGCAAGTCTTCTGTCTCTACTGTGGTTGTATCAACTTGATTTGTCCTAAGTTCTGGTTCACCTGGAACTTCACTAATTCCTACCGGTTCAAAAGAACCCTCTGTGTCTAATCTCTACCTTTGAGGGGGTGGTGGAGGCTCCACTGTAGTAAACGGAGGAAGGTTTTGCAACCTTCTTGACCTTCTGAGAGGTTGGTCCTCTACGATTGAAAATTTGACTCTTCACACACCCAAAGGTTGGCTAAACATTGGTATTCCATATGCTAAGCTAGATTATCAGCATTTAATTTCAATTTCATAACAAAAGTATATAGACAGGATCACTGAAAGAAAAAATATCACAAGAACAACACAGATTTATCCTGGGAAAACCCTAAAGGGAAAAACCCAGCAAAAGCTTCCTCAATACAGATGCCCCAAAAAGACAAAAGGTAAAACCCAAAAAGACTGCTCCTCCTTCTCCAACTACAACTCTTTCTCTCTCTCTCTTATGCGCTACACAAGTGAATGTGTGTGTCTCAAATGAGAAGCGCCTCCCTCTATTTATATTCTTTCATTCATTTAATATTTGACTCAGTTATGTTGGCTTGAGTAATCCTAACTTAGTTATGTAGGCTCGAGTAACCACAACTGAGGTACTAATGACCCGACTTAAAACGGAGGGGACTTCCTCATGACTTTTAGTAATTCTCCTGATGGGAACATTGGGGTACAAAGAAATACAAGTGATTCTCCTGATAGGAGCATCGGGGACCACTAAAAATATATATTTAGAATATTCTTCGAAGTTACAATAATTCAACACTCCCCCTTAACGACAAGAGTATTCTACAACATCAACAACAACAACAATAAGAGAGAGAGGGAACCATCAACATCATCATCAAGGTGATACATCTATAAATCATTGGAAGCTTTTCATCATCTTTAACATATAGTCTTCATCTTCAGACTTCAGCAGCAGCAACACTTTGACTGTTCAATCATCATTTCAATCAACAACATCATCATCTGAACTTTCGATTAGCATCATCATCATCATCATACTCTGAGCTTTCAATCATCATCATCATCATCATCATACTTTGAACTTTCGATCAACATCATCATCATCATCATATTCTGAACTTTCGATCAGCAACATCATCATCATTAGATTCTGATCTTTCAATCAACAACATCATCATCACCACATTCTGATCTTTCAATCAACAATCATGATCATCATCATACTTTGCTCTTTTGATTTGGCAACATCATCATCATCACACTCTGATCTTTCGATTAGTAACATCATCATCATCAGCAACAACATGCAATCCACAATACGAAGACGAAAGTCTTCAGATCACTTTTGGACTTAAAGTCCAGGGATGATGCAATCCCACCACATTCTCGACAACTGAAATCACCGGATTCAATTACGGGATAATCACTCCCTATCACTTTAGGACTAAGTCCAAGGATGATGCAATCCTACCACGTTCTCGAGTACCGAAGTCATTTGATCCGTTCTGAACAAAAGTTCAAGGATGATACAATCCTACCACGTTCTCGAGTACCGAAGTCATCGGATCTGTTCTGAACAAAAGTTCAAGGATGATACAATCCTACCACGTTCTCGAGTACCGAAGTCATCGGATCTGTTCTGAACAAAAGTTCAAGGATGATACAATCCTACCACGTTCTCGAGTACCGAAGTCACCAGATCCGTTCTGAACAAAAGTTCAAGGATGATACAATCCTACCACATTCTCGAGGACTGAAGTCACCAGATCCGCTTTGGACAGATGTCCCGAGATGATACAATCCCTCTTCATTCTCGAGGACCAAGTCACTGTATCACTTTTAGGACAAGTGTCTAGGGATGATACAATCCCACTGCAACATCAATGCTCCCCCTTTCAAGGAAGGTCTTTCCGAACAACACCAAGCTTGTCTCGAAAGTATTCGAACTTTATTCGGGACAGAGGCTTCGTCAACACATCAGCAACTTGTTCATCAGTACTCACATATTGGAGCTTTATGGCCCCCTTCTGCATCATATCTTGAATGTAGAAATACCGGTTTTCTATGTGCTTCGATCTATCATGGAACACTGGGTTCTCTGTCATCTTTATACAACTTTGGTCATCACATAGAATCACGGTAGTATCCAACTCCAGGTTGAATAAACCTGACATCAGCTTTCGAAGCCATATGGCTTCACAACTAGCAAAGCTAGCTGCTATATATTCCGCTTCAGCCGTGTTAAGAGCAGCACTGGACTGTTTCCTGCTAAACCATGAAATCATAACAGATCCCAGACTATAACATCCACCTGATGTGCTTTTCCTGTCTGATACACTTCCAACCCAATCTGCATCCGTATAGCCATACAATCTGTACTCATGGCTTCCATCATAGTATAGACCAAAGTCTATAGTCCCTTTCAGATATCTCATCACATGTTTTGCAGCTATTAGGTGAACACGTCTAGGTTGAACTAGATACTGACTTAGGGTGTTCATAGCAAAACAAATGTCTGGTCTGGTATTTGTTAAATACATTAACGACCCAATAATCTGTCTATATATAGTCACATCCACTAACTCTGACAAGTCATCAACTAACAACTTTAGGTTGGAATCCATGGGTGTGGCCATGGCTTTGCATTCCAACGTATCAAATATTTTCAATATCTCTACTGCATACTTTCCCTGGTTGAGAAAGATTCCTTTTGAACTTTGCCATACTTTCAGACCTAGGAAATAATGCATTAACCCAAGGTCTTTCATCTCAAATTCTTCGGTGAGTTTCTTCTTGCTTTCCACAATCTGTTTCTCATTCCCTGTTAGAAATAAATCATCCACATATAGTAATAGTATGACAGGTTTGTCTTCTATAACTTTGAAGTAAAGGTTAGGATCAACTTTACTCTTGGCAAAGCCCTGTGCTCGTCAGGAAACTATCTATCCTTCCATACAAAGCTCTGGGAGCTTACTTCAGGCCATACAGGGTCTTCTTCAACTTGCATATGTGAGTCTTTCTGTCTTCAACTTCAAATCCTTGTGGTTGTTCTAAGTATACTTCTTCTTCAATCACACCATTCAGGAAGGTTGTCTTCACATCCATCCGGTGTAAGTCCCACTTCATCATGGATGTGTTGCACCGGCAACAATTTCCCAAAAAATTCAAAAAATTTTCAGGGACCCTCCTTCATTTCGAGTTAGCCATTTTCTTTGCTTAGTTTCATGCTTTTGAGTCTTGCGTATGGATTTATGGTTCCTTCTCGAATTTTGAATGCTAGAAATTGACTGGTTTTTCATAGTTAAAATGTTTAAAGACTTCTTTTGAAATTGAGTCTCTGTCGTTTTGCAAAACTTTTAGAAATTTCGTTGCAAAGTTTTCATGTCGGACGTTTTTCTCTTTGATTTTCCCAACGTTGCGGGTGTCTATCAGCTCCTAAGTTCCTTGCCCGTCCTGCCGTTGCGGGTGTTGTCCGGAACCAGAATCGTTTGTCGACCCGCCGTTGCGGGTGGCCGTCAAGTCCGCTTGGTTTAACGTGACCGTCGCTTCGGGCATCTCTAGATTCTTCATGGTTTTCGACAAGCC
>LPNX011229284.1:130680-146114 GCA_001517045.1 Pseudotsuga menziesii | reverse complement strand
AATGGCAAATTGTTCAAGCTTGAATGGGTACCTCTAATGTTTTTTATAGCAACAGAAGGAACTATCTTCAATTGGGCAAGCATAGTATCCAGCAGCCTCTTCTCCTGTGTAGCTGCAGCTTTGGAAGGAAAAGAACGGAGAAGATCTGAATTTTACATGAGCTCCATTTTAATTGACTGCATACTCTGTCGCCAGCCTTTCCCCGGGCTCAAATGTGTTTGGGATAAAGATAGGATGCCCATATATGCAGCATATAGACTACTGGGAGCTCATCAATACCATACCTACTATAGAGAGATCTGTGAACAGTTTATCATGCCTCTGCACACTCTCATATTTCGAAAGGAATGCAACTGCACGTCAGAAGAGGCCATGCAGGTCATAGAGGAGTTTGGTGACTATTTTTTGACAGAAAATGGGATGTATTTGAGGATGTTTGGTGGGTCAAAGACCCCTTATCTGTTGCCCAAGTATGCAACAGATTATATCATACACAAGGAAGCTGTCAGACAGGTGTATATAGATGGAGTGGGTCATTTCCTATTCCAGAAGAAGAAGTCTTCCTACCCTCCTCTACCATTCAAGCTAGGTAGTTGCAGCTTTGCAAATGTGAAGCAAGCTCCTGAATTTATACAGGAACTAGAAAGGTTCCGTTTCGGGGAGATGATCTTTAGACGGAATGATACTCACGACAGGATGGCTGAGCACTGCAGGAAACACAAAGTGTTTTATGAGTACACTCATCACTTTGACAAGGATGAATCTGTTTTCAGGAGGGCCCCTAACATGACAGCGCTCGGTAAGAGGTTCAAGCCAAAAGGTGGATCTGAGCAGGAGAAGGCTGAGCGGGATAAGGCTGAAGAAACAGCCAAAAGAATAAGGGAAGAGGCCCAGAGACTAGAGCAAGAAGCTGCAGAATGGCTCCAGAAAGGAGAGGAGGAAAAGAGGAAAGCTGCCCAGGAAGCAGCCGAAAAGGGAAAGGAAACAGCCAGAGAGGCAGAAGAGGCTGCCAAGCAAGCAGCTGAAGAAGCTCAGAGGAAACTGGATGAAGAACTTCGACAACAGGAAGCCGAGAAGACAGAATTGGCACAAAAGCAGGCTTCTAGATCACAAGCAGAGCAAAGCCAGGGTGAGGAAAACCCTGAGATACAAACCTTCCAAGTACCTACTCCCATCACCCCTACAACTCCCACACTCCAGTTAGTACCCTTTACACAGAAGAAAGGGGAAGAGGTGCCTGATTTCAGTACAGTGTACTATGACAGGGCCACCAAAAGGATCATGAGAAGAACCGAGATGAAAATAGGGGCAGAAGGGATGGCCAGTACCATGATAACCGACAAAGCTGTGATGGTCGGAACAGACAAAGATCCAAGGTTTGTCATCAGGGCTGGGAAGGCAGCCATAAATGCTACGGAAGATAACATAGATCGCATGCTGGCAGAGATAGAATCCTCCAAGAAGACCACTTCTCAGCTCAAGGACACCTTGAGAAGGGAAAGAGAAGAAGGCAACAGACTAAAAAGAAAATACGAGCATGTACTTAAGGAGATGGAGGTCACAAAACATGAAATTCATGCTATCCAGCAGGAAGCCCAAGCAAAAGAGACAACACAAGAAGCTTTGGATAAGGCACATCAAGAAATTCAGGATTTGAAAAGTGAAAGGGAACGAATGAAGACACAGATAGAAGAACTGATAGAGCAACAGAAGGACATCTACGAATCTAATACCTTATATGTTAGAGAGCTGAAAGAGCAGCTAGAAGCAGCCAAGGAACAGCAAGTAGATCTGCAGCCAGTCAAAGATCACATCTTGGCTCAGAAGGCTAGGATGCTGCAACTGCAGAAGGCCCTGGAGGAAGAAAGGTGTCAAGTCCTGCAGATTGATGGCAGGCTGGATGAAATATTAAATACAGCATCTTATTTTGTGGATAGATCGCAAGGCATCCTGGAGGTGCTAACTTCAAGGATAACCAGAGGAGAAGATGATCAAGAAGTCCCAGCTGAGCTACCGGTCAAAGATAAGCAAGCCTTGAAGCGGGACCATGATCTGATCGAGTTTGCTGTTATTACTGCAGAGGACTTTCAGAAGACAGTGAAGAAAACGAAGGGAGCATGCACAGAGTTCTTTAGAAGAGCCCTTATCACCTATAACCGCTGTCAAGTGGAAGCTGAACATAGGCTACACGAATTCCCTGATCATGATACACTTGCAGGGATTTTGCAGACAAGGCAGCAGGAAGAAGAGGCCAAGGTCCAATATATCAGAGCCCTTGATGAGCCGATCCTGAGAAATGAAATTGAACACATGGCCATTAGTGTACAGCTCTTGGAGGAGCAGGTGCGTCTGAACACGGCCAGGATAGAGGCTATTCAGAACCAAGCAGATAAGTTCGAGCTGAATATACAATTCTTGGAACCCCACTCATTTGAAGGACTCGCTGCTGAGGCAGTAGCGTGGAGGAAATTTCTGGAAGACCAAGCGGGACCCTCCCCATGAGAAGGACCGGTCAATTTTGTATAAGTTATTATTTTGTAAAAGGCTTTAGGAAAATGAAGCGTTGGGAAGCCCAAAGGCCACTTTGGGCAGCCCAACCATTTTTTATTTTGTATAAAACTAGGGAAGAGAGACAAGGGAGGGGCTTTTTCCCAGTAACACTGGATGACCTATTGTAAAGAAGAACTATTTCCTTTTTGCAATAAAGATTGTAGTTTGCCTGTTGGAGAAAGTGCTGTGGAATTTTCCAAATGGTGTGCAATGGATGGCAAGAAAAATGAACTATTTTGTTTTTCAGCATATGTCCATGAATTGTGAGATCGTTCTAACTCTATGACTTATGTCTTGTTGAATGATGTCTGGTTTATTTTGTGGAGAATTCTCTTATAGTAATGCTGGTGCTTCACATAACAGTTAGCTACCTGATTGTTGGAATAATTTCTCTCTCATGTGTTGTAAATACAAGTATCAGCTACCTGTAATTGTGTTTATCATACATGTAGTTAATGCATTACTAAATCATAATCATGTTGGCTCCCCGGGGATAGGTAGTTAGTGTTTAAGTAGATTAGTTGTTTGTTTCCTGGTTGCATATGTGGTTCAGATGTTGTGAACATAAGACGAGAGGTAAGAACCTGCGCAGCACATTGTGTGGTTCCCGGCATCTTTGCCACCCTGCATTGGTTTAGATAGGCATATGCATTGCATATTAAGTCAAAATACAAATTCCGGTGGACCGGGCCGCAACCGGTAAAACCCTTTTTGTTACTTTGACCTACGGTAGCCGGACCGTAAGCCGGACGGATTCCCTACACCAAACAGTCAACGGGCTAGTTGGGAACGTTGATTGGGGAGAATCCCTTACTGTTGCAGCCTGCGAATTTCCAGGCCTCAACAGGATGCAAGTGCCATGATAGTTCTAATTGAAGTATACTGTGCTATTGGAGTAAATGTCTCTTCATAATCAATTCCCTCTTTCTGAGAGAAACCTATGGCCACAAATCTTGCATTATACTTCTCGATACTTCCGTCAGTTGCATGTTTTATCTTGTAGATCCATTTGGAGGATACTACATTCTTTCCTTCTTGTTTGGAAACTACATCCCATACATCATTCTTCATTATTGACTGGTATTCTTCAGTCATTGCTTCTACCCATTCTTTCCTCTGTACTGTTTCTTCATAGTTTGTAGGTTCTTGATCCACCAGATCACACATCAAAGCCACATAGCTGGAAAATGGCTTGGGCTTCTTGCTTATCCTTGTGGAGCCTTCAGGAGCTCCATATCTTTATGCTTCGTGTATAATTTCTCTTTCCCAAGCAAGCTTTCTCTTCCGTGACATCTCTATTGTAGGAGGTTCTTGTGGTTCTATCATATCATGCTCTTCAGGTACTTCATCTTCAGGGAGGGATGTATTCTCGACATTTCTGGGAGGTACATCTTCCTCGTATATTTCTTCATGTTGACATTTTTTGGATTTCTTGAGAGCTGCTTATTCATCAAATGTTACATCTTTATTGATTTCCATGTGATGGAATCCAGGAATGTAAATCTTGAATGCTTTGGACACTTCATAGTATCCAACAAATATTCCCTTCTTTTTGAAAGGGTCCAACTTGGTTCTTTTCTCTTTTGGTATATGAACATATACAGGACAACCAAATATCTTGAGGTGACCTACCTCAGGCTTCTTTCCCGTAAACATCTCTTCTGGAGTCTTTAATCCAAGAGCACTGCGAGATATTCTATTCGGTACGTAGACAACAGTTCTTGCTGCTTCTCCCTATAGATGCATTGGAAGATCTTGATCATATATCATTGTCTTCACTGCCTCCATGATGGTTCTGTTCTTTCTTTCCGCAACACCATTCTGTTGAGGATTGCAGGGAGTGGTTAGTTCCCTCTTGATTCCGACATCTGTATAGAAGGCTTCAAACTCTTTTGAAGTATACTCTCCGCCATTGTCCGATCGGAGTGTCTTGATTCTCTTGTCTGAAAGATTCTCTATCAAGGCTTTGAATTCCTTGAAGTTCTCAAACATTTCGCTCTTTGCTTTCAAGAAGTAGATCCATGTCTTTCATGAATAGTCATCAATAAAGGTAATATAATATTCGAAACCACTTAAAGATATGGAGGACATTGGACCACAGACATCTGAATGAATCAATTCTAGCGTACCTTTTGTTTTTGTTTCGCTCTTCGGAAATGGATTCTTGGTGTTCTTTCCTTTCGCACATCCTTTGCAAATACCTTCATGTTTGATCTTCATGTCTGGTAATCCCATCACTACTTTGTTCACATGCGGTAGTGCTTTGTAATTTATGTGAGCAAGCCTTCTATGCCATAGTTCAATAGGATCAGTGAACTCATGAACAAGGGCTGTTTCTGAATGTCCCTTGAGTTTATACCGGCCTCCTTCTTCTTCACCAATGATAATTGCATCTTCAATATTCTTCCCTTTGGGCCACATGAGTACTTGGCCATCTATGAATGCAACTCTGAATCCTTTCTTATCTAAAGATGAGATAGAAAGTAAATTCTTCTTCAGACCTGGTACATATAGTACTTCTTTCATCTTTAGGAGGTTTCTTGAATCAAGCTTGTAGCTTGCTTCCCCAATTCCTTTGATCGGATATTAATAGTCATCTCCTAGAGATACTTTTTGAGGAGAGTTCTTTTCTTCAAGCCTTGATAGAGTCTTCTTTTGTCCCATAATGCGTTTTGAAGCACCACTATCAATAAGCCAAGTATCTTCTCCAGGTGTTATAGATCTGGAGAGTGCTGAGAATAATACATACTCTTCTGCATCTTCTTCTCTTGCTTGCTTGCTTGGAGGTCCTTCCTCTTCTTCTTCTTTGTCCTCATCTTCAGCTAGATGAGCATGATGCATTTTGTTGTTGCTGATCTTCTTCTTATATTCTTGTCTCTTCATAGGACAATTTCTGGCAATGTGTCCTATCTTATCACAATGAAAACATTGAAAGCTGGAGTAGTCCCTATCGGGCAGATTTTCTCTTATCTTTTGGAACTTCCTGGGAGGTTGATACTCCCTCTTGTTTCCCTTCTTGAAGTTGGGTTGACTTCTTCTTCTCTTGGTATGAGTGGCTAGGGCTTGATCATCCTCCTTTAGTAGGGCTTCTCTATTTGCCACTCTAGTCTCCTCTTGAATGTAGTCTTCCCATACAACATCAAACTTCATGCTTTCCTTCCTGGCACACATCATCTAGATAAATGACTCCCAGGATCTAGTGAGACCATTGAGAGCAGTCATAACCATCTCATCTTCATCAAGTTTGTCTCCAATGGCTTCTAGTTGTTCTTTGATCTTAGAAACCCTTGTGAAGTAGTCCCTGGATGGATTCTCCATGACTCATCTTGGTGCTCTTCAGTTGAGCTCTTAGATTCATCTTTTTGTTGATGTTTCTACCCTCATACATTCTGGATAGGGCATCATACATTTCTTTTGGAGTCTTCTTGGATGACACTCGAGGGATCGAGTGATCCTTGATAGAGTCAACAATAATCCTTTGTGCCCTAATCTTATCCTTCTTGTGCTTCTCCTTAGCTTTAGCTTCTTCAGGTTTTGCAAATTCCTCTTTGATATACTTATCAAGATCATTCTTTTTGAGAATGAGACCAATCCTTTATTTCCATGCTCAAAAATTCTCTATGCCTTCTAGCTTGTCCTCAAGGTTAGTGCTTGGGGCCATCTTGTCAGAAAATCACAAAAAATTGAAATTCTGCGGAATGAGAAACTGAACTTACCAGGAGATGCGCTTGACTAAGGCGAGTTGATTGGTGTGCTTGGTTTCTAGAGATCTCAAATCTTCACCTTCCAAATCAGACTTGCGAGATTCAGTCCTGCAGCTTCTAGCTGTTTTATGGTTCTGCAGTTTTCTAGTGCAGTTGTCAAACTAGGGTTTGACTTTCCCGGAGACTCACTTACCCCAAAACCTTGATTCCAGGCTCAATAGATGCACTCTCGGAGGGCGCAACTTTCTATGCAAGCAGTTTTTCGAAAATAAATTTTTTTCTCGAAACCCTAATTTCTTCTGGGGAGAGAGAGAGGGCTTTTTCACCTTGTGAAAGCTGTCCTATTTAGGCTAGCTTTGATACCATGTTAATATTCCATATGCTAGGCTAGATTATCGGCATTTAATTTCAATTTCATAACAAAAGCATATAGACAGGATCACTGAAAGAAACAGTATCGCAAGAACAACATAGATTTATCTTGGGAAAACCCTAAAGGGAAAAACCCAACAAAAGCTTCCTCAATATAGATGCCCCAAAAAGATAAAAGGTAAAACAAAAAAAGGCTGCTCCTCCTTCTCCAGCTACAGCTCTTTCTCTCTCTCTCTCTCTCTCATGCATTACACAAGTGAGTGTGTGTGTTTCAAATGAGGAGTGCCTCCCTCTATTTATATTCTTTCTTTCACTTAATATTTGACTTAGTTATTTAGGCTCGAGTAATCCTAACTCAGTTATGTAGGGTCGAGTTATCACAACTGGGGTACTAATTACCCAACTTATAACGAAGGGGAGTACCTCATGAATTTTAGTAATTCTCCCAATAGGAACATCGGGGTACAAAGAAATACAAGTGATTCTTCTGATAGGAGCATCAGGGACCACTAAAAATATATATTTAGAATATTCTTCGAAGTTTCAATAATTCAACAAGAACCACTCTGAGCAGTGTGTGAAAAAGCAGGTGAAGCAGAAGGCACACTGGGAATCCCAGCGACCACCCCACCAGAAGTGCCTGCTACATTTGTGGAAGCCGGTGGTTGAACCACCCGACTAGTTGGAGTTAAGGGAGTAGCAGGTATATTTGTTCTAGGAGTACCAACCGGGAGAGGTGGCACTCCTTCAGCCAGAATAGCTGGGATGGGGGTAGATGGACTTTCTCCTGCACTAGCCATAAGTCTGCTCACAGGAACACCAATCACAGGTGAATTAAAATGACGAACTTGGATGATCACATGATCATTTAAGTTAGTAAGAGGTGAATTAAAATTTCTTGCAAACTCCTCAGCTTGCAAGTCTTCTATCTCTATTGTGGTTGTATCAACCTGATTTGTCCAAAGTTTTGGTTCACCTGGAACTTCACTAATTTCTGCTGGTTCCAAAGAACCATATGTGTCTAATCTTCCGCCTTTGAGGGGGCGGTGGAGGCTCCACTATAGTAAACGGAGGAAGGTTTTGCAACCTTCTTGACCTTCTGAGAGGTTGGTCCTCCACGATTGAAAATTTGACTCTTCAGACACCCTAAGGTCGGCTAAACACAAACAAACCACACAACAATCACTACAAAATTTCCTAAAGCCACACAAACACAAGGGGTATAAGATATGCTTTCCAGAAGAAAGTTGAGAGACAGTTACTTGGCATCTTTGTAGATGTTTTTAGGCACAAGCGAAGGAATCACCCACCGCCCTCCCACACCTTCTACCAGGGTTACCTTCCAAGCCCGTCCAAGGTCAACCAGAAATAGCTTTCTAGTGTATCTATGTATGAACCTTAGATGTCAAAGAGACTAAAGGCTACCTCAACTATACTGACAGTCTGGGGGGATAGTCGCAAGCCTGGTTCGTACGCATGGGTAGGGTAGCAAAACCCGAAACCCTGTCAACACCGGCACCGCACGGGGCTTAAACGGTGGTATCGACAGAAGTCCCTAGATGCGCAAAAACCTTGGTCTACGCTTTGACAAGGAATCAAAGGGTTATCTCCTCAGTCCAAGCCTCCATGTGGCCTCGTGCTTAACTCCCGTTTGAGAGGAGCTTCCCAAATACAATCAACATAGAAGAGGGTTTACCTATTGATTGACCAACTACGTCTGAATTTAAACACTTGTGGAGAGTTTAAACTCTCTATTCCATAAGTCTAGCCTAAGCTAGTTGGTGTATGAGCCTATAAAATAAAACTTACTAATAATTTTTTAAATTATATCGTTCATTTTAAGGGCTGTTTTTAGTCAGAAGGTAAATGACGTGAAAGACTGTGATGTTATAGACTCGATAAGAAAAAGAAAAATGATGTATAAAACAAATTCCAAAGTAAATTGCGACTACTTAAACCAAATTTCTTTTCTTTTTGCAAATATAAGCTAATGAAATTGAAACTAAATGCGAGAAAACTAAGACTTCTTTTTATAATTTTTGAAATTTTATTTGAAAAATACTAAAAAGAAAACGACTAAATGCAACTAAATGCAAAAGTATAAAATGTTTTTTTCTTCACTTTTTCAAATTCTTCAAAAACTTCAATGCAACTAAATGCAAATTCTTTGAGCAAGTTTGAATAATCAGAGCATATAATAAGTAAAATGAAGTATAAAGGACCCAAAATAACCAACTTCAACCAATCAAGAAGAAGACTTGGAAAAAACCTGACTTGGAGAAACTATTGAACCCAAAAAGTCCACTAGATTCACAAAAGAACTAGTGACAAACTGACACTACAAAATGCAGTACAAAGTATAAAGTATCCAAAGCCCTGATCACTGACCTAGACACAAAGCACTGAACTTATAAACCAAGCAGGAGGACCAACTTCAAATCACAAGATGAAAGAAAATTCAAACAAAGAAAGCTCAAAGGCTCGAGGACAAGCATAAGGTGTGACACGCAAGACTTTAGACTCACAGAGTGATGCCAATAACAAAAGACTTCCAAGCAAACAAAAAACAAAAGAAGACAGGGACAAGGAAACCCTACCTAAATTTTATGTTGCTACAGGATATACGCGACTGTGTATGCAGGAAACCCACGTACCATACGCGACTGTCTTATAGAGCAACCCGCATAACAAGGTCTTATACATGACTGTGTATAAGAACAACCCGCATATGCAACTAAAAATTTTTCAAAGAAAAAATAATAGTAAGGGCTTCTGGGCACACTACACTGTAAATCAAAAGGAAGATAAAAAAGACCACACTCAGAATCAGAAACAGAACAAAGACTGGTAAAGAACCTACAGGATAAACCCACAGCAGGCTGGACTCCCCAGCGGAGTCGCCAGTTCTGTTGTGCAGGACATTTCACACTTGTAACCTAGGGTTTAGGGTTACCAATTTACTATTAGACTTGCAGACAATCAGCTTTTATAGAATCTGGAATGAGAATAGGAAGATATCTTGGCTTACCTGGTTTATGACGGTTGATCCAAGCTTGGTCTTCTCTCGCTCCAATCTTCTCCAAAGCTTCTAGGGATGCTTCTCTTCACCTGCAAAGAGCCAATTCTTCAAGCAATATTTCATACACATATAAATAATAGGTTAGATGAAAAACATATTAATAACGTAATTGAACATATTTATTAAACCAATATACATGAGATAAGCACAATACAAGATTGGAAGAAGAATTCTCTTTATTAACAAACAGTGAATAGGTAAGAATACAACCCAATTTGTGACACAATAAATTTGCAACCAAAGACTCTGAGTTTTGCTGCTCCAAGAATCTGAAGATATACCACCAACATAACTTTTCTCTCCAAAAATTGATTGATTAGCCCCATCCCAAGGCCTCTATTTATACTTTTGGAAATAGAGTGGTTTCGAAGGCTAGGATGGTTGAGACAGTTGGGATAGTTATGGATTAGGGCCCAACTAATCTCATCTAATATCGATTTATATTTTTTAATGTCGAATTAAGGTATACACGAGTATTAATATAGGCAAGGTGCATATGACACGCATGTTGCTCAAAGAGAACTCACGTATGCAAGGTATACGCGGGTTGCAATGCACATACTCGCGTATGCAATCCAAAACTTAGAATAAAAATATATAAGGTTGGTATGAAGATAATGCATCAAAGGTCATGCATATCTATAGTTTTTTGGCCACTTCAATCCAAATTGTCCTTTTGTGTACCGACATGGTGAATATCAACACTCAGACGGAGAAGTGCCATTTTGGCTGATAACATAAACTAAACTCCCAACCCCAATTAACTTCTCTTCATCACATTCTTCCCCCCATCCCACCTTTCGACATAATCTCTTGGAGTAAAATTATTTTTGTATTGTGAGTCTCCACAACCCTCTTGAGTGCCCATTTCTTTAAGGAGCTTCCCAACGCTTCGCAATTCAAAGATGGGCAAATAATCTTTCACCCTCTATTGAGGTATTGGTTTCTCTAAGAACCCAATCTAAGGATTATTATTTACCAGCCTTAATTTCATTAAACACGTTTTCTTGGAAGCCCAAAAATCCTCAAAACTGAGGTAGGGGAGGATTCATAAGAGGAATTACCATTTGCCACAACAATAATAGAAAAATGGGATATTTCTTTTAGTATAGGAAATGCAGATAATGCACCAAACTTCCCCCAAATTCACATCACGCCATGATCCAAACCCAATATAATTCTTAGAAGTAGTATTAAGATATAGAGGGATCAAATGAAGTCTTTACTCAAACCTATTGGAGAGAATTCTACATCATTGGAGCTTTCCTCCTCCGAAGCCTTAGAAGGAATGGCTTGAACATGCATCGAGGATTGTTCCTTCCGAGGAAAGCATATAACCCTTTTCATTAATCATGCCCATATGTGCATCCACTCCCTCCTTTGATTTAGTGGTGTTCTTAACTTGCGCCCCTTATTACTAAAATTGAACTCAACTTCCTCCTCAGAAACTAAACTCCCAACCCTAATTAACTTCTCTTCATCACGTTCTTCCCCCCACCCCACCTTTCGACATAATCTCTTGGAGTAAAATTATTTTTGGATTGTGAGTCTCCACAACCCTCTTAAGTGCCCATTTCTTTGAGGAGCTTCCCAACCCTTCGCAATTCAAAGATGGGTAAATAATCTTTCACCCTCTATTGAGGTATTGGTTTCTCTAAGAACCCAATCTAAGGATTATTATTTACCAACCTTAATTTCATTAAACACCTTTTCTTGGAAGCCCAAAAATCCTCAAAACTGAGGTAGGGGAGGATTCATAAGAGGAATTACCATTGGCCACAATAATAATAGAAAAATGGGATATTTCATTGAGTATAGGCAATGCAGATAATGCACCAACCTTCCCCCAAATTCACATCACGCCATGATCCAAACCCAATATAATTCTTAGAAGTAGTATTAAGATATAGAGGGATCAAATGAAGTCTTTACTCAAACCTATTGGAGAGCTTTCTCCATCATTGGAGCTTTCCTCCTTCGAAGCCTTGGAAGGAATGGCTTGAACATGCATCGGGGATTGTTCCTTCCGAGGAAAGCATATAACCCTTTTCATTAATCATGCCCATATGTGCATCCACTCCCTCCTTTGATTTAGTGGTGTTCTTAACTTGCGCCCCTTATTACTAAAATAGAGCTCAACTTCCTCCTCAGAAACTAAACTCCCAACCCCAATTAACATCTCTTCATCACATTCTTCCCCCCACCCCACCTTTCGACATAATCTCTTGGAGTAAAATTATTTTTGGATTGTGAGTCTCCACAACCCTCTTAAGTGCCCATTTCTTTGAGGAGCTTCCCAACCCTTCGCAATTCAAAGATGGGTAAATAATCTTTCACCCTCTATTGATGTTGGTTTCTCTAAGAACCCAATCTAAGGATTATTATTTGCCAACCTTAATTTCATTAAACACCTTTTCTTGGAAGCCCAGAAATCCTCAAAACTGAGGTAGGGGAGGATTCATAAGAGGAATTACCATTGGCCACAACAATAATAGAAAAATGGGATATTTCATTGAGTATAGGCAATGCAGATAATGCACCAACCTTCCCCCAAATTCACATCACGCCATGATCCAAACCCAATATAATTCTTAGAAGTAGTATTAAGATATAGAGGGATCAAATGAAGTCTTTACTCAAACCTATTGGAGAGCTTTCTCCATCATTGGAGCTTTCCTCCTCCGAAGCCTTAGAAGAAATGACTTGAACACGCATCGAGGATTGTTCCTTCTGAGGAAAGCATATAACCCTTTTCATTAATCATGCCCATATGTGCATCCACTCCCTCCTTTGATTTAGTGGTGTTCTTAACTTGCGCCCCTTATTACTAAAATTTAGCTCAAGTTCCTTCTCAAAAGCCTTAGAAGGAATGACTTGAGCATGCATTGGGGAATGTTTCTTCTGAGGAAGCATATAATCCTTTTCATTAATCATGCCCATATGTGCATCCACTCTCTGCTTTGACTTAGTGGTGTTTAAATTACACCCCTTATTACTAAAATTGAGCTCAATCCCCACGCCTTCCAAATTTTTTTTGGGTGCACAAACTTTTGGGGTTTTTCGACCTAATCTTTTTCCTGGATTGGGAGACTATAATCCAAGGCCAAATTCCCAAACTTACGAAATTGGAGGCTTCTAAATGGAATTCCAGTATAATCCAATGTTTATATTAACCTTTTTTTATTCCACTACCACCAATATGCGAGCTATGGCCATCAAACTTGTCTCACAAAATGATAAATAAACTTTGTAAAAGTTCCCTATTTCCTTGAAACAACATTTAACCACTTACTCCACTAGGAGACTCCACAACTGTCCCAAATCAACATTAGTTCCAACATTTAAACCTTTGCATCAAAGAACGTCTACCATCTCTTCATAAATAGGGGAGTGAATTCCCATTACCAATGGGAAGAAATGATCTTCTCCACATCCATCAACGGGTGGAATATTAAAGCCATCCAACCCCTGGTTAGGGAATAAAATACTGGAGAGTGACCTAGTATTGTTTCCCACTAATATTGCATTGAATTTCTGAGAGCTTTATCCCATGGATTTTGACCACAAATTCATCCAACCATTGGTAACTCTGCCATAGACACTGCATGCAATTTCACCTCTTCAAGTACTAGGTAAATGGGAGAATCACCCATTTTCTACATTTAGGGGAGGAGTTGGTACCTTCTGCCTTGATAGCTAATGAAGGTGATTCTTAGACCCTAGCAACTTCCTTATCCTCCTTGGAACTAACACCAATGAAGGTAACTTATAAATTTCCTTAGCATATAGTATAGACCCACGAGGCTATTAGTTTTTGTAGTATCTCACTATCTCTATCCGATTAAGTTCATTATTGTAGATTGTATAGATTGCAGAAGAAGCACTTGCTGGCTTCTCTTGTTGGAGCAATGCTCACTAAAAAAGACACTTATTTAGAGTGGCTGAGAAAGATGAAGTCCACATTCATCTATACTGACTTGTGGGATGGCATATGTGAAGGAGTGACAATTGAAATAGAAGATGGCCCCATGACCTTTGACCCAAAACCACTTGGAACATAAAAAGAGATTTTGTGTGGAAGACCAGAGACAAGAAAGCATTGGCATTGATTATTGCGACAATAAGTGAAGACGTGAGTCAGCACATGTTACGTACAACATCTTGTTTTGATGCCTTAAAAATATTGAAAGACATCTATGGCTCACATTTTGAGCTAAAGCTAATTTAGTTGATGTTAAAGTGGTTCAATTTAGAAGTGAAAGACAATGATCCTATGATTGTTCCACCTGTTATCAGAGAAATCATGCATAAACTCAATGCTGATGGATTGAAACCAAACCTTCCTCTTACTTCCTTTGTCATGTTCTTTTACCCTGTTGCCGCCTAATTCGCACCTCGGGTAACGTGGCAGAAATCTTCAAGTCACTGGGTGCGACCTTGGGGGCAAGCTCGAGCCAAGTGCTGTCACCTGATACTCAGCTCCTCCGTCTAGGTCAAGTCCTAGCGAAGCCAAGGGGGGTGGACCCTAATGAAAAGTAAAATCGAAGGTTTTTACTCTACGGGAGAAATAATTAATTCTAGGAGTTTTAATATGGAATGGATGAATTTAAGAAATTACCAATTACCGCCAACAAATTTTAACCTTAGCAACACCTTAACTCAAATTAGATACACAAAATTCAATGACACATTGCGAGATTAACTTATGCAAAAAGGAACAAAATAGACTAGTGCCAAAATGAAAAGAGTGCTTGCAAATGTGGGTTGCTAGTGTAGTCTCAGTGAAAGTACTGCAGTGTCTGGGTTGGTAAATTTTAAATTATTAAATGAATTGATTAAGGAATGGGTAAATTGTGGGTTTGGCCCAACAAGTCAAGTCCCTTCAAACTGAGTGCTAAAGCAGTAATACCAAGTGTCCAACAGGGCGAGGATAGACCTGCTTAGAGTAGCCCCCTGACTCTGTAGTGATTACCCTTTGCAACCTCCCGAGTTCTCAAGAAAATTACTTGTGTGGATTTTCCTATTAGATCTAGTAACTCGTATCCCTTTCTGATATAGCCAACTGATCATACAAGCTGCAGCGGTGTAGAGCATACGAGGAAGGAGTCTTGGTTTATTTTAATTAAAACAAGTTTTCTGATTTAGAAAAAAGATAAAACCTAGGAGTCTCTTTCCAGATTCAGTACTTGGGCAAGCCCTTATCCACGAACCTGTACTCGAGAAAGCGAGGGGGTTTATTTTTAACTTAGCAGTGCATAACAAAATTGTTTTTGTTTTTTAATTACTACATTGCTTAAATATTTTCCCTTATGGTACTTCGGTATAGCGCGGCGGGTAAGTATTCAGGTTACTTTTGCACAACTTAAACAAAACATGAAATGATAAAGAAAGACAACTACGCTACCAGCATATAAGAAAACAGAAAAGGACACCGACACAAATCCCCCAAGGGGGATGGGGACCGGGCTCTACTGAGCCTACTCAAACTTGTTTTTATTAATCGGTTACAATGCTTCAACAGAGAATGCTCTTTGGTCCTTGTTATCTGGGATCCAAAGGCTTACAACATGCAAAGGAAATAGGCCCAGCTAAGGGGAAAGCCTCCTGGGAGCTCCGGATGCTTGAAAAAGCTAATTTCGGGTAGAGTTTCCTTCTCTTTTTTGATGGGCCTGCTAAAAACCAGTAAGCATATGTCAGTGAAAGATGCCCAAAAACACTTTGGAAGTTTC
>LPNX011229284.1:77302-129871 GCA_001517045.1 Pseudotsuga menziesii | reverse complement strand
ACATAATTTACAATGGTATATATCAAAGATGGGTAAATACAGGTGTTCAGAATAAGATCAAAGTATATGATAGGCTGGTAAATTACTGAGGGCTGCAAGACAAACTGTAGAAACCATATAACACAACATACAATACAACATTCAAACATAAGGATTCTATGATCCTGAAGACATAAAGTGAAACTGTTACTGTGTATAAATATATAAAAATAATTGATTCCCTTGATAAGAATTATAGTAATGGATTGTAAATGACCATATACTTAACAAAATTAGCAGAGAAACAATTCATGCAATACAGAAAGTGGGGCTCAGCGAGCCGACTTGTTCCACTAGCAGAACTTATGAAAAATGCAGAAAGTGAAGCATTGGGGGCAGAGTGTTCGGAGGTTTGAGCACATCAACAGCCAGAGCATTAACACAGTGACAATGAATAGCAATCTCCACAATGTATCTATTTTTGAAGGCACGAACTTCACAGAGCAATCTCATACGATCAATGAACTGTTCAAATGACTAAATTACCATAGAATCTGTGAATGCGCTATGGAGAACTCAGATGATCACCAACTACAGTAATAGAATCAAAGTGTTAAAGTGGAAGCAATAGCATGTTAACTAAGCAAATATTGGTTGGGATTTGGTAAATAGAACTTTGTTCTGGGCAAGTTGTTTCTAGATCCATATTTTTAGGCACTAAATCAAGAACAATTCAGATTTTTGGTGAAGATCGATTCAAGAATTCCAACACTTGGCAGTTGAAACATACAGATGGCAGAGTCAGCATTTGAAGACCAGACGAGATAGCCATTAACTGTTGATTACATCCAAATGACCCATGTAGGATCTATTCGGTGATTATATTTTGTTATTGTTATGTGGAAGTTTCAATAATTACTGTGAAGAGGCATATTGATCACGGTGACATAGAGATATATTTGCAAGCTGTTGAATTTTCAAGGGTACATGTGGCCTAGCAGGACAGCTCTAGATCACAAGTTTGAAGGATTAAAGTTCAGAAGTTCCAAATTCTTAGGAGCGTATTCAAGCTTGTTTCTATTTTTAGTTTTCTGTTAAGATTTCATTCTAAAATGTTTGCAACAAATATATGGTGTACTTTTATATAAATTGGAGGATTTTTCAATGAAAAAAGGAGAGGTCCCAGCTAAGCGCTCGAGAGCAAAGGAGAGTTCTTCCTTTTCAGGAGAGGTCTCGAGAAGGGGACTGTAGGTTGGCAGTTTTGGGAGATATGTTGGATCATCTGTAAATACATCTGTATATCATAAACTCTTTGCAGCTTCAAAAACAGATTCTGTTTATGAATGAAGTATGATGATGATTTGTTTCTGTATTGCATGAATTGTTTCTCTGGTAATTTTGTTAAGTATATGGTCATTCACAATCCATTACTATAATTCTTATCAACGGAATCAATTATTTTTATATATTTATACACAGTAACAGTTTCACTTTATGTCTTCAGGATCATAGAATCCTTACGTTTGAATGTTGTATTGTATGTTGTGTTATATGGTTTCTACAGTTTGTCTTGCAGCCCTCAGTAATTTACCAGCCTATCATATACTTTGATCTTATTTCGAACACCTGTATTTACCCATCTTTGATATATACCATTGTAAATTATGTGATGATTTGATTTCATTCTTAAACTGTGAAAACTGTACAAACAAGTAATACTAGTCTAGTGCCTGCTAGTACTGTGAGGTTCTACTAGTCCTGGTTTGATACCTACTTGTATTTTTCGTTTGATTTCATTTGATTTGAGCATTTTCAAACAAAGATTTCCTTGAGCTTGGATCCCGTAGTCTAGGTCCAACTTTAGGGATAACAGGTGGATATTAGTGTGAGGATAAAGAGGTGACGTCCATGCTAATGAAGTGAAGTGCGAGTTACATGGATGAATGGACCCCACTTCTTATTAGTTTGAGGTTTTTAATGTTTGATAAAATCATATGATATCATTCACGTGAGAGGGTGCAGACGTCAACGGTTATGTGGAGCTCACGTGAGAGTGTGGAGACGTCAACCAAATTTGTTGTTCACGGTGGCATTTTGGAGTTGCGTTGGCAGTAGACCCCCTTTACTTTAGCCTTGGTTTCAAATTAATAAAGTTTACCATACGGCAAAGCTTGGATCAGCGAATATTTTATGGGTGGAACTCACGTCACATATAGCCGTACAATCGGGTGAAGGAAATCATGGTTTGCGATTTGGTCTTGATGAATGGTTGGTATGTGTTGGCAGTTTTTGGTTTGTTGGAGGAGTTTGGTGAGAGAGGTGTCACTCACCTTCTCTGTTCAACTCAGTCCAAGCCCAGTTACACTCTGACTTCATTTTCAGTATTGATGAGGCCCCCCAGGGTCTCCCTTTTCCTATATAGGCTGGTCTCTTCTCCTTTGTTCAGCATCAAAAAGGTGGAACCTCTGCTTGTAATATTGTAATAGTTTTCTCGAAGTATTGTGAATAAAAGGCTTTGGAGGCAATTTCTGTGTGGGATCTATGGATGTTTGGATAGATTCTACTCTACATTTGTGAGGTAACCTGTATTTGTTTTCATGCTTGCATATGTTTGGGATTAACTTGCTTTCGTAAGGAAATGGTATTTTTGTAGAGATAAAAGGTAATTCTTGTTAGGTTACTCTTTTATTGCAAGTCGAGGAAGACTATTTGATATATGTATGATTTCATGCTTGGATCTACATTGTTGTTGTAGTCTCTTTCGGTTTACATAGGTATTTTTTAATCCCCATTGCTAGTGTTGATAATCTTTTGCAGGAAGCTAATGCTGGATTAATGATGAGCGAATGTGCTCTACCTTTCCTTCAGTAAAATTTGAAAATAAGCTTTGTCCCTCTAGTCTCACCAAGGAAGCTTTTCTGTCCTTTATTTCTTGCTCTACTCTGGGTTCTTTGAATTTTGATCTACAAATTTCTTAAAATTTTCTTTCGGTTTCAAACGTTTCCACATTAGATCTAGCATCTAAAGTCATATTAAAGGTAGATCTGATGTCTAAAAGTTTCTATTTCTAGTTTGCTTCAAAGGTACATTTAAAATTTTAGATCTAGTTACTTTTCCCTTATTTCCGCAAGTTTAAAAATTTTGAAAATTAAAAAAGCTTGTTGACAGAGTTTCTATGCATTTTAAAGTTTGATCTAGCATTTTGTGCTTAAGATTTGCTTGCCATTCTCCTCAAGAGGCAAGCAAAGATCCTAAGAGGGCAAGCTTTCTAGCTTACCTCACTTAGTTATTTCCTTGTTTTTGTAATCAGTTGTTACCTAGATTTTTTTTGTAAATTTTTGCATGCTGCCCAAAGAAACTTCAAAAGTGTTTTTGGGCATCTTTCACTGACATATGCTTGCTGGTTTTTAGTAGGCCCATCAAAAAAGAGAAGGAAACTCTACCCGAAATTAGCTTTTTCAAGCATCCGGAGCTCCCAGGAGGCTTTCCCCTTAGCTGGGCCTATTTCCTTTGCATGTTGTAAGCCTTTGGATCCCAGATAACAAGGACCAAAGAGCATTCTCTGTTGAAGCATTGTAACTGATTAATAAAAACAAGTTTGAGTAGGCTCAGTAGAGCCCGGTCCCCATCCCCCTTGGGGGATTTGTGTCGGTGTCCTTTTCTGTTTTCTTATATGCTGGTAGCGTAGTTGTCTTTCTTTATCATTTCATGTTTTGTTTAAGTTGTGCAAAAGTAACCTGAATACTTACCCGCCGCGCTATACCGAAGTACCATAAGGGAAAATATTTAAGCAATGTAGTAATTAAAAAACAAAAACAATTTTGTTATGCATTGCTAAGTTAAAAATAAACCCCCTCGCTTTCCCGAGTACAAGTTCGTGGATAAGGGCTTTCCCAAGTACTGAATCTGGAAAGAGACTCCTGGGTTTTATCTTTTTTCTAAATCAGAAAACTTGTTCTAATTAAAATAAACCAAGACTCCTTCCTCATATGCTCTACACCGCTGCAGCTTGTATGATCAGTTGGCTATATCAGAAAGGGATACGAGTTACTAGATCTAATAGGAAAATCCACAAAGAGTTTATGATATACAGATGTATTTACAGATGATCCAACATATCTCCCAAAACTGTCAATCTGCAGTCCCCTTCTCGAGACCTATCCTGAAAAGGAAGAACTCTCCTTTGCTCTCGAGCCCTTAGCTGGGACCTCTCTTTATACAAAAATATTCTATCTACAAACTAACAATAGATCCTATATTTCAGCATCGAATCTGCTCAATTCCTTTTTAATCTGCAGCTTATCTTTAACTTAAAATCTGGAATCCAAATACTCTGCCACTTGTAATTTATTCTACAACTGCTTGCTAAGGATATTTTGATTGTCGATCCTCCTTTGAATTTAAAACTGGTCTCTATCACTTGTCACCAATCATAACCGTAATTGAATTTAATGTTGATTTTATGCCTAAAGATCTGGACTTGATCCTCACATGTCGCCTTCAAATCTGAGATGGACCGCTTGAAATCTTGTAGTTGCCAGGTACTCGATCTGCCATTTGAGAAATATCATTATTCTACTACCTCTCGTTTAACCCATTCTTCATGATTTGGAAACAATAATGAACCCTGTGTCGATCTCTTCCTCTGAGCAAATCTAATGTTCTCTGCACCAGTATTCTTCATAAACAATCGGCATTAGTTGACAGAAATTCGTGTTGTTCTGAAGCACTTATCCATCAAACACGCGAGCTCTTTGTGGCATGTTCTTCATTAGTGCACGCATAAATGGTAATGCTGCAGTAGCATTGTAAGCAATGGCAACCGTGTTAAGAAAGCAGAAAATCAGGAACAGGGGCCCACAAAATAGGCAGCTAGTCAACAACAAATTCCGCACCCAGTTTGATCCTTCAAGCTGACGATAGAAAGAGGTTGCAATATAACCTGCAATGCCAGATGTAAGGGCATATATAACCACAAGGGCTGTGTATAGAGCACCCCTATTGTATGGGTAGAAAACACCCACCAGTGCAAGCATGAAGATAAAGATGGCAAGGGTAAAAAGCTGAGTGCCAGACCCAAGAACAGCGCAAAACAAAGATTTATGTGGAGGATATCTGAAGACATCTCCATGAATGTACTTCCATCCTGTCTCCTCTTGGTCATCAGTAGATTCCTCATCATGAGAATATTTAATGAAGTCATTCTTTAGAACACGCATGAGAATCGTAGCTAGAAATCCGGTCAGAAGAAGAACTGTTACACAAGAATTTATAATAGAGAACCAATGGATTTCCAAATGCTGGGGCAAGGATGAAGACTTTGAATATTTATCCATCCGCCGTTCAAATGGGGTCTGAGTCTCCACGGTCCACCCACTTAACTGAGTACGTGAAATCAGCTTCAATCTCCTTGTCCTCAGTAATGTCGACAGTAAAACTTGGATCGGTACGATCACTAATTTGTATGACACGGTCATTGTTGTACAGGATTTCAAAGTGGAGATGTTTGTACAGTAAAAATGAGTCTTTGAATATTTGGCTGAATAAGATAGACCCTTGAATTTGTACAAGAGTAGCTCAGGATTGAACTGTTTCATGGATTTCATTACTCCATCGTCTCACTATCTCTGGATTGGTGTAGAGCAAGTGCATTCCATTGTTGGCCTCTGGAGTTTTCTACTAGAGATCTCCATTTAATTTCTCTGGCAGCATATCTGAAGATAACAACTTTTTGAATCCTGAAGTTTAAAAGTTCAACACATGGAAGCTATGTTGGAATTTGCACCATCTGGCTTCGTCTCATCAATTATCTATGGAAAATCATAGAAATATTTGATGATGAATTTCTATTGGCAGACTTTTGAGTGGACGTTCTGTCTCTTAGCATTTTGCCACTTCTTTTTCGATCAAGATGAAACCACATACCCGCTGCTATCTCTATCCTCTGTTTCAGGTCTCCAGTATATAAGAAGAGTAACATATGAAATTGCATATGACGAGTTGATAGAACTGAGGGCCATTGATATTAGCTAGATGATGATCTCAAAACTTGGACGATTTCTTTCACAACTGTGAATTAAATATTCTTATTGGGAATTGGCATTCTTCATAATTCTTGGAAAGAGCATAAGCGTTTGAACTTGAACTCAAGGTAAAACCCCACATGTTAGATAAAACCCCGCATGTAATTAAAGGATAAGCATTTATACCCTTTCCAGAGTTGAACGCTACCTGCCAATACTTTTAAACAATCTCAACAGACTCCTGGGTTTGACACTTCAACTTAGGCATCCATACTTCAATGGTTGATGACTATGGAGATGGAATTCGCCTTGGGAAGGAGACAAAAGATCCATTTTTTATGTGATAACTTCTCTTAAAAAGAACTATTTAAAACAAAATGGCACATAAGATAATGGGCAAAACTAGAAAACAAGGCGAAAGACACAATGTATAAATTGACCAGGATGGAAGCTGAGACAATAAGGAGGACTGACTAGGCTGACTGGGATAAAAAAAATGCTAATAGACTTTTCATTCATGCTTGTCGGAATCCAAATTTGTGGGACAAATATGGAGATAACACCACCCATTAATTCAAAGTTTAATTTAAACTTTAATTCCAAAGAGATCGTAAGCACTAGGGGTCCCATGACATGTCACCCCACCACTCAAATATTTTAATAAATTTGACTTTTCAACTTTTGACCATAGTTTCAATTTGTCATAATTTAGCACTAACATGCTATTTTAATGCACTTTTAGCCCAAATAATGCCTCATGGGGTTTTTCGGCTGCCCAATTGATGTAGAAAGTGGTCCCAAGGGTAAAGTGGATTCTCCGGGTGTGAAAACAAGTGTCCCCACGTCAGAAACGGACTCTGTATCTGATTTTTATTACAATCTGAAGTTTTTTAATTAAACCATTAAAAAATGGCTTAAAAAACAGGAAATTTTTTTTTTGCAGAAATTGACGAAACTCTAGGGGGACCTAGTACACGTCTATACAACTCAATTCGAATGCCTAGCATGGTGAAAAACATCGACACGAAGGCTCTAATAACCTCCCTAGGCCGCAACACCAAGATGACTACCCCAGCTTTGGAGGTGTGAGTGAAAAACTCAGAAATTATTAGTCGTTTGTTCAACAACCAATAATAACCAAGGGAAAAAACACTCTGGGCTAGTCGGCTTGATGCTTAAGGCTGGGAAGCCGAGCCTTTTATAAAAATTTAAATGCTAGGACATTTTTTACAATTTCCCCAAGGGGGTATGAACATGCGTTACAAGAAATAAAACGACCCTGGAGGCCTGAAAGGACCTTTGAACTCTGAATATGAACAAGTATCTTGTTCATCATTGGCGGCTCACTGAAAGTACCGACTAGGTGCAGCCTAGTCGGTAACATACTCCACACATTCACGCTACCTTGAATCACTTCAATCTAGTGACAGAGTGAAGGACCTCACCTTAAACTCTTTGGTCGATAAGATTGTAGAAAGAGAAAGATTTTGGAAATAATACCCTCCAACCCACTTGAGAGACCTTGTGACTTGCCCAGAAAGAAAAGAACTAGTCAAAAGACTCTTCTAAGGTAGAGAACAACAAAAGAGGACGCGGAAGAAAGAATTTCAGAGGTAGGGAGGGTAGAAATAATACAAACAATGTTGGGCACCTTGGGATACCATCAAAGAGAGGCATAATGAGAAGAAAGAAGACAAAGGTAAATCCCAAGAGATCAGTAAAGCTCATAAATCTACTCATTTTATTGTTGCACACTATAATATTGGAACAAATGAGATCACTTCATTTTCAACTTGGAAAGATACTTGGTTGCTTGACCCTAGTGCACATCACATGTGACATTTAAAAAATACTATTTTTAAGAACTGAATGACAATATATATGACAAAGTATAATTTTTGCAAATAAGTCCAACATCAAACCAAAGGGAATTGGTTCCATCAGGCTCAACCTGCTTGGATTCCTTGACTTTTGTTGGATAATGTTCTTTGTCTTCTAGAGTTACAGAGAAGTGCATATTTGACAAGGCCATTTCATCCTCATGTTCGATGGAATAGTAGAAATAAGGAAGTCCTCTGACAACTAGGTCATCATGACTGGATATGAATATGGAAAGTTGTTGAAGCTGAAAGGATCATCTACAAGAGTTTAGACTTTTTCCTACCCCTCTCAACATGAAGAAGGTACATTGTATTCTAGTATTTTATGGCATGCTAGATATGAACATATTAACTATAATAGTCTCTGTTTGTTGAAGAATAATGGTATTTCTATCTTTCCCACGATTCCAAAGAAGCTGAAATAGTGTGATGATGTATTCTTGGCAAACGTAGTAAGCATCCATTTCATGAGTCCAAATTCAGATCATGTAGAAAGTTAGAACTGATTCACTCTAACTTGTGTGGCCCCATGCTTGTTCCTCATGCCAATGGTAATATATATATATATATATATATATATATATATATGTCACAACCCTTTTTTATGACTAGATTAGAATGTGTTGGGTATATTTATTAAAGAAAAAATCTAAAGCATTTCAAACATTAATTTTTTTTCATGTATGGATTGAAAATGAAGCACAATCTCACATTGGAACACTTCGTACTGATAAAGGAAAATCGTACACTTCTAATGATTTTGAAAATTATATTAGTCAACATGGAATTAGGCATGAAACTACAGTTCCATACAATTGTCAATAGAATGGTGTGGTAGAACGAATGAACATAAATATCTTGAATATGGTACACTCCATGCTATTTTTCAAAAATGTCAAATTGATGTTTTGGGGTGATACAAATGTGTATTCTATTTGAGAAATCAAAGTCCAACGCATGCCCTTGGAAACAAAACTCCACACGAAATATGGTATGGTTGTATCCCTTTAGTGAGGCATCTCAGGGTCTTTGGTTCCACTTATTATTTCTTGATACCAAAGAAACAACGAAACAAGCTTGGTGCATTGTTGCCACCTAATTCACACTTTAAGGAACATGAAAGTCACGACCTGCTATGTGTGTCTTTGGGGGCAAGCTAGAGCTGGGAACCACTGTCACCTCAGTCCACAACTCCTTTGTTTAGGCAAGATCCCAACAGAGCCAAGGGGGGAAGTCCCTACGGAAGACTAAGTTCTAGATTTATTAATTAATTACAAAATTAAGGGATCTTATTAAGGTTGTGAGGCTAAGACTTTATACTATCTAAGGAATGACAAGCATCATGCAAATGCAAAGATTTCCTTTTAATGACAAGCAGACCTTGAGATAAATGAAGACTAGTGCATATTAACAAATGGAGTCTAAGGATAAATTACAACTTTACAAATTTACAAATGAAATGGAAATCTAAGTTAATTAACCCACAGTTTAAGTGTTATCCCAATCAAACCAGGTTACAATATGGACAAATGAATACTATGAACAATATAAACAATAATGAATGAACAGTTAAGCAGTATTAACAATATCCACAGTTGTATCAGATGTTATGAACAGATTGAATAAATGGAACAATTATTAAGCTTTTACCTGAAAATGAATCAATTGTGTTACGCAAGATCTATAGATTACTAAACCATGTGATTACTAAATCAAATGAAATAAAGATGCCACCACAAGAGTTTGCGAAACTGAAAGGAAATACTTGTAACTGAAAAGTGAAAAGCTTGCAGTGAAGCAAAATGTGCAAGTGCTTGCAGTAAAAAAAAAAAACTTTGAACAGCAAGGCAAAGATAAATAGCAGTGACCTGTGTTTGTAGGACGTTTTGCAATGTCTCTTGGTTCGTTTTAGGTAGATTTTATTAAGGTTTTTCCTCTTGAAGTTTAGTTTTCGAACCAATGGTGTGACTACCCCAATCTAGTATTTCTCAAGTCAAAGAGGGAATGTTGGTGCGCTCAACAAAGTGGGAGCAAATCCTACCCGTAGCTCCTAGGTCAAACCCCAATGCTCAACAAGGAGGACATAGAACGCCTAGAGACCCCCCACGGTCTTCTACCCCAAGTCGCCTCCGAGGTCACTGTTTTTAATCAACAGGAAAAATAGCTAGATGGATGCCTATTAAACTAAAACTCCTCTATCCCCTGTCGTATCTCGCGAGTACCCCGAAGGGTGATAACCGAGTAGAGGAACAGGGGGTAGTGAAGTTGTTGTTGGTTAATTTTAAGGGTAAATTTTAATCTTGGTGATTAGTATGCAAGGTTAATTTTAAACTTTCAACAAGATCAACCAAGCAGTATCCCTTAGGGGAGGTGCCAGTACTTGATCTTGGACTGAAAAATAAAGTGTGAGGGTTTGTAGCAGAAAAAGAGTGTTGTTTTAATTAAACTAAGCCCCCACTTCTCCTTCTTTTCATACCCAACTTGAAGTCCCTAAAGGGAGATGACAAGTGGGCAGAGGATACACTGGATCAGTGGGTTGTATGGTTACCCTTTTTGACAGAAAATAAAATTAAAACTACTTTGAAAGGAAAATGCTATTAGCTAAAACAATGCCTAACCACACAACAATCTCTGTTACAAAGATGGTGGTCTGTAATAAAGATATGTGGGTAAACAAAAGTAAAAGAAACTAAACTAACCTCACTTCAATCTCTGTGACAGAGATGGTGGTCTGTGACAGAGATAGGTGGGTAAACAGAAATGAAACTTGCATAAAAATAAACCTATGCAACTAGTTATCTATGTTACCTCTACGCTACTCATATACAAATTTACAAAGCTTTAAAGAATACCCCAAAGAGAACTTCTCTTTTGGGGTTTACAATCTTAAGAAGAGAAGAGAAGAAGTGTGGTTTTAGGGCCTCTTTTGGACTGAAATTTTCTGGACCTTTTTTAAGCAATTTTGGACAACATTACCCCCCCTTTCTGTGCATAAACCTACCAAAAACTAGCAACTTTACTTGTTGGAAATTACTGCAGAAAACTAAAACAGAAAGTTAGCACATATTAGTGTAAAACCCAGAAATTTTATTAAAAAATCTGAACTTGAATTTTTTGAAAAATGAAATTTCAGCAGTTAAAAAATGAGTGTTTTAGCCTCTAAATGATATAAAAACAGTAGATTTAAAACTCTACACTAATCTACAATGGAAGAAGGCCCTAAAACAAGGGTTATATTCACTATACAGTGAATAAAACCCAGTTTTAGGAGCGGAAAAAAAATATGGACAGAAATGCAAATTTAAAAAAAAGGAAACCCTTGGAGGAGCCCTTAGCTTGGAAAACCTGTAAATAAACTTATGAGAGAGCTGCAAAATGTAAGCAAAGAGGTGAGTACCCAATAAATCTACCAAAATACTTTGATAAATCTTATTAAAAACTCATAAATGGAAGCAGAAATACTTCTATTTACAAATCCCTCCACAAAATACTTTGTGGAGAGCTATCTAAGCTAATACAAATGCAAATCAAATAAGTACACATACAAGTTACCTCACCAAAAGATGCATGAAATGTAGAATGACGGCACAATATCCCTCCAAAGCTTTCTTCTATTATAGCCCAACTAGGGCAAGATTCAATACAACAATAGCAAGAGGCTTGGGCCAAATGCTTGAGAGAATATGAGAGGAGAATAGGGAGAGATTTCAGCAGCATAACAATAGCATGAGAGAAGTTGTGAAATGAGGGAGTGAGACCCTCATTATATAGTTGAGGAGCAACCCCAACCCCTTGAAGATCAATGGCCAAGATTATATCTAGATCTAGATTAGATCTCCACCACTAGATCTAGGTTTGTTGATATTTTTATTATGTAATTTTAAGAAAGTGTTCCTAACGCTTAATTGATGTAGTCATTATGCACATGTTATTCAGTTGAACAATCTAACACATTATTTCTTCATTCATATCACTTACAATCAATTTTTTTTTGCTTAATAACTAACACTTGTAGTTTATTTTCTTTAGTCATTTGCAATACTTGGTCAATTTAGTTTTATCCATTTTATTTCATAGTTTTATCTAGTTGATTATTATATATATTATCAATTTTTCTTAGAGGTCTCCACTCGCTCTGAGAAGTCTAAATAATCAACTTGGTCACAATATTCAGTTATCCAATGTGAAATACACTTCAAAAAAATTTAGAACTTGCAGCACATGAAATCCTTACAAAACAATCAGGTAATCACACATGGCTCAAAAATTTACCCTGGAAACCCCGATGGAGAAAACCAACTATCTGTGGGGCTTTCTTCTTTCTCGATCCTAGGGAAAAATAAAATATAGAAGAGGTACATTAAGAGTTAGAGAATGAACTAGTGAACTTGAAGGGCCAAATCCCTAGATCTATAGCAACTGCAATTGCTGCTCCTTGGAAAATGCACCCCCAGCAGTACACCCTCACGATGGATTTCTCAAATATGAGTCTGCTAGTCAATGTATGTCATACAGTCTATCTATCTTTCGAAGGATGCTCCCTCATCTCTTTGCTATGATTTGATCTGCTCTGGAAGGTGAAATGTGTCCTCAATCACTAAAAACGCACCCCCCCCAGTAGTTATAGTTGTGTCCTTTTTCTCAGAAAAACATCACAACCTTCCACACGTGTGCAACAACCTTCTCATGTCCCACACGTGTGACGTGTTGCTACTCATGTCCTTCTCCAACTGCTCACTCTGTTGCTGTTGCTGCTATTCAGTCTTTGAAAATGCTCAGTGAAGACTCTCTCTCTCTCTCTCACTGCCCTGATGATAGAACTCCTCACTCTCTAAGAATATTGCCTCTCACTTCCCTTAGGAGTGAGCCCTAACTTTCGTAGATGGTTTGCCTTCCTTTAGTCAACAGCTTCTCACAACTGCTCTGATCTCCTAATACACACAAAAGATAATCCTCTCTTGCATTCTCACTGCCTTTTTATAAGTCAATTAGAAATTAGGTCACCAAACCCTAATTGGGGTTCCAAATGTAAAAAAGAAGCAACAAGGAAGGTCTTCTAGCATTGCATGTGTCCTTGCATGCTAGAGAGACATTAAACTAGAAGCCAAATCTATTAAAGTGATTTTCCTAAGTTTTGACTTAGGAAAATACTTTAATTATTCTAATTTTATTTTGACTTTAATGGAATCACTTTATTAAGTGAAAAGTGAAATATTTAAATGATGGCTAATCTAATTTTGGCCATTGATTCTCACTGGAGGATCTCATCCTTAGATCCATAGTGAGGGTCAGGGTTTTCGCTTAGCCAATAAATTTAAAAGGAGATTTGATGGAGAGGACACGTACACAGACATGATACAGACAGGGAGAACTTAGGCAGAGGAGTTTGCAGAAAAGACAAAGGAGCAACTGCACGAAAGGTTCACTAGTCCAGACCGAGACCATACAGATCGCGCAGAGGAGCAACACAATAACCAGCAAGAGGGTCATATTGCTGACGCAGGGTTCTGTATAGTTGACGTTAGCATCCGTACGACTTCCGTACAATAAGTCATACTGCTGACGCATGGCCGTAGAATTGGGCCGTAACTACGCAGAGTAATTGGCATTGCTGCTCGGTTGTCTAGTGATTTTGCTGAGGTTCTCAGTTTTCCAGGTTGGCTGTATTTTACCTGTTGGTTGTAAAAGTTCCATATTTTGGTAATAAAATTGTATATCTGACTGCTGCATCGGTTTTCCACCTTGGGTTTTTTCCGGGGGTTTCCATACCCAAAATAATAGTGTATATATTGTGATGTGATGTTGTTAATGTCTCTCAGTTATTTATATTCCGGTGCATACTAGTAAAGAAGTTAATGTGTGGTTAATTTAGTAAACAATTTAAATATACAGTTTTAGCCCTAGTTTGAGCTTTGAAGGAAAATTTACAACAAAACCTTAATTTCACTTTTGGTGCCAAATATCAAACTGCTGCAAAAATTACATGCATGCACTTTTACATGTAACTAGAAAAAGTGACTTGATACACTGCATGTCTCCATTCTTGGATCCATGAGACATGGCAGAGTGCATCTCACACTCTACCCGCCTGCTTGAGATGATAAGTGCCTCCATGTAAGGAAAGTCTGCATGGGAGACATCTTGAGTTACACCATAAATCAACACTCCCTCTTAACGAGAAATGTTCGACCATAACTAATGCCCGGATCCAACAATTCCTCTGTTGTAGTCATGTATGTCCTGACTACCTTTGCTGCCCTCTGACTTGAAGTACTCTGATCCTCCTCCATCCTAGTGGTTTCGTAAGGATCCTCTCCCTCACTCTCAGACCACATCACTAATCTTGGACTTGGTCTCCCTCTAAGTCTTTGTTGTAGCCAACCTATGAAGCTATCATCAAACAGATCAACTAACCGGTACCTGATCTCCCTGCCTTGAAATGATTCGGCTCGCTCCTGAGCTAAGTCCATCTCAATCATCTCATACCAACTCAATATCTGGCTGGTACTAGAATGAGCATCTCGCTCATATGTCTTCTCAGTGGACTGACTCTCCAAAGGATCATCCAAATTGTGAGATTTTTGCTCCAACTCCATCTCAAATTTTGTCGAGCAATTAAACAACCACCCAACTGTTCCTGAAGTAGGTCTTCCCCGCACCACATACTCTCGACCAATCCTTTGGCCCATCAGCACCGGGTCATCTCCCATAGGATAAGTAAATATTAACTGTCTCTGAAACACCACAGAGAAACCTGCATCATCAAAAGATGATAACGAGAGTATGCTCACTCCCAGTCCTGGTATGTAAAGATCTCTAACTACCTCTAAGAGTACCCCACAATCTAGTAGGAACCTAACTCTTCCTACTCCTCGGATCACATGCTCTGTGTCATCATAATCTCTGAAGGTCTGCTCAGGAGTATCTTGAAGGAATATAAATGCTTCTCACATTCTAGTCATATGACTGCAGTGCTTGTAGTCCACAAGCATTAGGGGAGTTTTGAGGTAAAAAATGGGCCTCAAAACAAAAATTTCACCATTAAATTTCACTTGATAAGAACCAATAGGATTCAAGATGATGATGTCAACCATAAGGGTAAAACTTGTAAAACAAATGAAGGGAAAAATAAAAAACTACTTTTTCTTATTGTATTTTTGGCATATCTCCTTATCGGTTCACCCAAATTTCGAATTTGGGGACTCATTGGATGCAAAATTTTAAATTCCGCTTCCAACGAGTCCCCAAACTCGAAATTTGGGTGAATCGATAAGATATGCCAAAAATACGATAAAAAAAAGTAGTTTTTATTTTTCCCCTCCAAAATTTAGAGGTTTTATTTTATTATTATAACTCTTATTTTATTATTTCAATTATGAGGCCCATTTTAGACCTCAAAAATCCCCTAATGCCATCTCTCATCAACCTGTACCTCAGGATGAATACTATCATGACCAAGTGATGAGAAAGGTTGTCATTGATGACGAACCATTAATGACAAAGGTATAATGAAGGTGGATGACATGAAGAGTATGGCAAGAAGGACATGACCTGGGTATTGGAACAAGATTTTGGCCAAATAACCCATTCGGTGGTCATTTGTGTTCTATGAGGTTAATGGTGGCTTGATGGGGTAAAGGAACCCTTGATGGTATGAAGGAACTTGGGAACACATAATGGCTTGATGTTAAAGTTAACAATGGCCATGAGAAGAAGACTTAATGGCCTTGTGAAGAGTTGACATGATGATGTGACAAAGAAGATAAACACTCTATATACATACATATATTTAATTAAAGAAAATGACGTGGAGACAAAATGATGAAGTCGGCCCAATTCAAGTCTAAATAAAAATAAAAATAAATGTAAAATATATTCAAGACAAGTCGGCTCCAAAGTTTATGAAAAATCATTATAAATACGAAGGAAAGTTATTAATTTTATGGTGTGATTTTCGGTGGTGTGAGCTCTGAATTTTCGGGTGTAAGACAACCACAGTGTACAAGAAGAGGAGCATAAATTACAGTGGAACAAGTTTTTCCTTGATGTCTCCTTACTTTCTAAACTTCGGGTAGCTGTAATACAAGGAGATCAGCATCAAAACAGTCAAAAAAAACTTTGAATCATGTTTTGATATAACTCAAAATTTGAGTTGCTACATTTGTATGAAGCCCTAATGTATTATGCAAAGTGCAGATATAGCAAAGCGAAAAAGTGAAGCAAGCAACCAGTACCTTTAAAAAACAAAATTTCAGTCTAAACTTGAAGCACTAATTCGGGGTACACAGAGACAATCAAGGTATAAAAAGAATCCCTTTATCAAAGATTGTAGACCTTGTTGCAGACTAGAAGAAGAATCATTGATTGGCATATATTCCAGAAAGTGGAGAATTAGTGGTAAGAGCTCTGAAATTTAGACAGCCTACTGAGGCAAAATTCAGACTGTGTATTAAGGCAACTCTCTCTGATTTTTAGATTGTATATTAAGGCAGCAGACATAGGAGCTTTTTTTTCGTGGTATGAGAAAGATGAGAATAGTTCGGCGATAGTAGCATAGCAGCAACAGATGCAGTAAAACATTTTTATCTTTTATGGGTTAGCTAGAGACATGTTTGATGATGAAGACAAGCTAGTTGATAAAGACATGATGCAGCAGTAGCAATGACTTTACAATAGTGATGCATTGAAATGACAATGATCCCTTGCAGTAATGACAATGATTGAATGGGCATGATATTGTAAGCAGTGGAGAAGTTGATGTGATAGATGAGCGACAGGTTGATAAGCAGTAGTCTATGGCAGTGACAATTGATGACAATGGCAAAGATAGCTAAATGATGATGTGACAAGGACGCAATTTGTATGTATTTACAAGCTGGGTCTTGTACATGTTTTCGTAGTAGGATCTAAGAAAAGACCAAGCAAAGTTTTGGATAGAAGTAGGTGCTTCTGATTCAGTAGGTGTCGATTTACCTCATGATTGCAACCGTTGAAATACAAAAATATTACAAACATTATATCTTGTGACTCTTGGGCAATGTGTTGATGATTATTCTTTTTATTTGATGAATGAATTGATTATTGATGCATAGTCTATTGATGAATATGATGTTGAATTGAATGTGAAATGATGACTTAAGTTTTAGAGCTTGAAAAAATGAAAATTGAAGTAAGTCCAAGCTTACCAATTCACCCCCCCCTCTTGGTAAGCCATTGTGTCTAACAATTGGTATCAGAGCAGGGCCTTCAACATAATCCTAACAAGCTTGAAGGGATTTGAGAACACAATCATGGAAGGATCAACAAAACTCATTAACCATGAAGTTCCAGTTTTGGAGAAGTAAGATTAATTTGGTTGGAGAAGTAAACTGAAAGACTACTTGAAAAAATTCGGTGTTTGGGAAATAGTGGTTAAACCACCTAACCAGCCCAACAAAAAGACAAAGATAGTTGTTGAGACATACAACAAGATTGCTTTGAAATTTTTTATGGATGGTCTATCAAGCTATATTTAAGAAAGTGTAAAAGATTACACCTTTGCCAAGGATCTCTGGTTCAAGCTAAAAGAAGAATACCTAAATAAAAATCAAGACAAAGAAAAGGAAGCAGAAGTCAAGGATGAAAGGAAAGAAGAAAAGCAGGTACAAGCTTCAGATATAAGTGAAGGTAAGTACTCCTCAATGGTTGATAACCCTGAATGTAATGATGATGAAGCTGTTCTTACAGAAGATGAAGAAGAAATTTCGTTGAAAGCAAATAATGCACTTACAAGCACTTTGACAGATATTGATCTTAGATCTAATCCAAGAGTCAAGAATAAAATGATGAGGTCATTTGAAAAATACAAAGAGGAGACAAAAGCTTTGCTAAGGAAGTTACAACTCAAGAACAAAGACTTGCAAGTTAAGTTGCAAGAGCAAAATGATGAAATCAAGGAATTGAAGATTGGATTAACAAAAGAGCAAGAAGAGATTGGTGTAGATTCTAAATGTCTTGAAGAAGCAAGATGGGTTAATATTGATCTAAAGGTCCAGTTGGAGGAAGCTAAGAGAACATAAGATGTTATGAAGTTCCAGCTGGAAGAAAAAGAAAGAGAAAATCAGAGGATTGAAATGGAAGTTGTTGGTCTTAGAAAGAAGATTGAGAAATCAAAAGATCATGTGAAGTTCAATGAAAGTTCAGCTATCTTGGATGAAATTCTAAAGTGTCAAAGGATTTCCTCTGACAAGTCTGGCCTTGGGTTTAAGAAGGAAGAAGACAAATTGAAAGAAGTATTGGGGTCCCCCAAAACTCCAGAAGCTGGTCCATCAATGAAAAAGGATGAATCTGATGCACCTCCACATGCCAACAAAGAAGTTGAAAATTCAAAAGTACCTCATGAAGCTACTCCCACTCATCAAAGCCATTCATTTGAAAGAAGGACAACTCCAAGATGGAGCCAAACATCAAGGTATGAAAATAGATTTAATGGCTATTGTTTTTCTTGCTCTAATTTTGGTCATAAGGCTATGGATTGTAGATCCTATGGAAAAAGAAGTGCTAGAAGCCCTAATGACAAAGTTAGGTGTTGGACATGTAATCGTCATGGTCATATTGCGGCTAACTGTCATACAATGAGGTGCTACTCCTGTATTGGTTATGGTCACAAGGCTAAAGAATGCGCAAGTCAAAGGAGTTAACCAAGGAGGATCCCATCATATATATCAACAAGGAGAGGTAATGAATTATGGAAGAAGTATAACAAAGGAAAAATTGAATATTAGAAGACAAACAAGGTATGGGTAAGAAAAAATATTTTGTTGGAGCTAAAGGAAGTTGAAGATCAATGCACAAAAGGTGAAGGTGGCTTCCATATGGAAAGCCATACTTAAAGTGTTCCTAATACTTTGAGTCTGCCATGAGTTCATTATTGGAGGATGGACTCAATGGGAAAATTATGGATGCTCCAAAAGAAGTGACAGGTCCTAGGATCGTGAAAGCAAATATTGACAGAAGGAAGACAAACACAAGGCCAAGATACAACTTTGATATGACTGACCGTGATGTCTTGTTGTTGGTATCTGATTGTATGACTTAGCATATGATCAGAACTCAACATAAGAAGTCATTTGATGATATCACTGATAGGGGGAGAATCTAATGATCTGCAGAATGCTAACCTCAGATTTGAGCAGTATGGTGGCTGAAGGAGAAGGTACACTAACAAAAAACACAACATTTCTACAAAAATGGAATTTGGTGAAGGCTACATGATTGGAAAGTCATCCTTAGCAGTATTTAAGTGATTGATACAAGTATCTTTAAAAAGTCTTGATGAAGTCATGATTGTAGTAAGAAAGGTTATGAAGAGCCTTGATCTATCTCGGTAACCTTGGAAGAAGTTATCTATCTCGGTAACCTTGGAAGAAGTTATCTGAAGCCTTCTCAATCTTTGACATCTGTAAGTGTCCAAAAACAGACTTAAAAGGTTAATTTTAGATCCTATCTCAATAAATGCTGCAGAATCATCAAGAAGACACTTAAGGAAGATGAAGTGTAATGTGTTTTGAGATCTCTGTGTATATCTTTGATCTTTCCTTGGAAGTTTCAGACTGCAGGGCCCTTCTATATCAAGAAAAAACTGTCAAGGAAATAGCAGGAGCTGCAGTACTGTGGAAGACTTTAATCCTTATCCCAGTAAAGGCACACAATAATTTTGGGGCAGTCATGAGTTATACAGAAAGAATTTGAAGGAAGTCACGGTTCAAAATTCAACCATCCTATGTTCTTCAAAAGAGTTGAAGTACATAAGGCATTCTGTAATATCTCTCACAGGTTAGAGCTCAAGTTACAAAGGACAGTGTTCATTAAACAACTGCAGTTTCAAAATTGCAATAACAAAAAGGAAAGTCAAAATCCTCCTAGAAAAGCACTACATTAATCAATCTTAACACTCTTTTTAGCACGATGGTTGAAGAGGTATATTGAAGACACAAGAGTTCAAAGGAAGTTGGGTCAAGTCAAGAATTGGACAGTATGAAGAAGAGAACACGTTTATACAATCATAAAGAAATCTAAGGGGAAGCAATTACGATAAGTTATTGGCATATATATATGTGAAGTGCAAGAGTGAATGCTCAGTCATAAGTATTCATCTTAAGATCAAGACACCAAAATCAAAGTCGAGCTCAGTCAAAGAAGGAGACTAGCTCATAAGAAGACTTTATTGATTACCACGATAATGATCCTGTGTAAGGGAGTAAATTAGTTGACTGGAAATTCATTATCCTACAGAAATTAAGTAAGAAAATTGACTATTTTTTGTGAACAGTGATCAACTCTTCTGACAACATTTCTACATTATTAAGGCCCTTAAATTGTAAAGTAAAGAGCAGATTGGTAATCATCTTGGACTCAGATTTTGGAGAATCTATTTGTGATGACCGGGAGCATAAGTAGTTGTTGAAATTCCTTGAAGACTTGTTGAAGTTCCTTGCATAAATCGAATTGCAAGCAATACTCATTACTTTTTGTAGCAGATTTAAAGCAAGACCTCAGGAAGAGTAAAGAAGCAAAGAGAAGAAGTTTTCAGTACAAACTTAGCAGCATAAGAGTGCTAATTGGCAAGGGGAGAGATGATATGAAAAGAAGGAGCAAACACTTCAATATGACCTCAGGAAGTATTCCAACATACATTTGTTTTTGGGTTATGTGAAGCCTCAAATTTGACCCTTTGTTATTAATGTAAAAGCAGGAGAAGAAGAAGTTGGTTGGTTTCCATCAATGACAAAGGGGGAGTTTGATGAGCAAGGTTGTCATTGATGAGGAACCATTAATGAAAAAGTCATAATGAAGGTGGATGACAGGAAGAGTATGGCAAGAAGGATATGACCTAGGTATTGGAACACCAGTTTGGCCAATTGACCCATTCTGTGGTCATTTGTGTTCTATGAGGTTAGTGGTGGCTTGATGGGGTAAAGGAACCCTTGATGGTATGAAGGAACTTGGGAACACATAATGATTTGATGTTAAAGTTAACAATGGACATAAGAAGAAAACTTAATGGCCTTGTGAAGAGTTGACATGATGCTGCGACAAAGAAGATAAACACTCTAGATACATAAATATATTTAATTAAAGAAAATGACATGGAGACAAAATGATGAAGTCGACCCAATTCAAGTCTAAATAAAAATAAAAATAAATGTAAAATATATTCAAGACAAGTCGGCTCCAAAGTTTATGAAAAATCACTATAAATACGAAGGAAAGTTATTCATTTTATGGTGTGATTTTCGGTGGTGTGAACTCTGGATTTTCGGGTGTAGGACAACCATAGTGTACAAAAAGAGGAGCATAAATTACAGTGGAACAAGTTTTTCCTTGACGTTTCCTTACTTTCTAAACTTTGGGTAGCTATAATACAAGGAGATCAGCATCAAAATAGTCAAAAACAAACTTTGAATCATGTTTTGATATAACTTAGAATTTGAGTTGCTACATTTGTATGAAGCCCTAATGTATTTTGTGAATTGCAGATATAGTAAAGCGCAGAAGTGAAGAAAGAAACCAGTACCTTTTAAAAGAAAAATTTCAGTCTAAACTTGAAGAACTAATTTGGGGTACACAAAGACAATCAAGACATAAAAAGAAGCCATTTATCAAAGATTGCAGACCTTGTTGCAGACTAGAAGAAGAATCATTGATTGAAATATATTCCACAATGTGGAGAATTAGTGGTAAGAGCTCTGAAATTTGGACAACCTACTGAGGAAAAATTCAGACTCTGTATTAAGGAAACTCTCTCTAATTTTTAGACTGTGTATTAAGGCAGCAGATAGAAGAGATCTGTTTTCGTGGTATGAGAAAGATGAGAACAGTTCGGTGACAGTAGCATAGCAGCAACAAATGCAGTAAAACATTTTTATCTTTTATGGGTTAGCTAGAGACATGTTTGATGATGAAGACAAGATGGTTGATAAAGACATGATGCAGCAGCAACAATGACTTGACAATAGTGATGCATTGAAATGACAATGATCCCTTGTAGTAATGACAGTGATTGAATGGGCATGATATTGTAAGCACTGGACAAGTTGATGTGATAGATGAGGGACAGATTGATAAGTAGTAGTCTATGACAGTGACAATTGATGACAATGACAAAGAAAGCTGAACGATGATGTGATAAGGGCATAATTTGTATGTATTTGCAAGCTAGGTCTTGTACATGTTTTCTTAGTAGGATCTAAGAAAAGACCAAGCAGAGTCTTGGATAGAAGTAGGTGCTTATGATTCAGTAGGTGTTGATTTGCCTCACAGTCACAGCCGTTGAAATACAAAAATATTACAAAAATTATATCGTGTGACTCTTGTGCAATGTGTTGATAATTATACTTTTTATTTGATGAATGAATTGATTATTGATGCATAGTCTATTGATGAATATGATGTTGAATTGAATGTGAAATGATGACTTAAGTTTTAGAACTTGAAGAAGTGAAAATTGAAGTAAGTCCAAGCTTACCGATTCACCCCCCCCTCTCTGTAAGCCATTGTGTCTAACACCAAGAACAAAAGAGGCAAGAAAGAACTCCCTCTTAAACCTATTGGTGAGCTCATCAACCTCTTCTTTTGCTGCTACCTGCTCATGCCTCTTCTCCTTATTCTTCCTCTTATGAGGGAATTGGCTTGCATAATGTCCATACTCGTTGCATGCAAAACATCTGACCTTACTTAGGTATTTCTTCTGCTCATCACTCTTGAACTTTTGCTTTCCCTTCTCGGAAAGTTCCACATCTTCCTCTTCTGGTGCTGTAGAAAAGGACCCCTGAATGTACCCTCTTTGGGTCTCCTCTTGTGTGAGATCATCCCACAGACGATCCCACTTTGGGAGGTTTTCTCTGGCTACAATGGATTCACCAAATACTTCCCATGATTTAGTCACACCATTCAAGGCTTGTTGAACTAACTCTCCATCCTCCACTCTCTCCCCCACAACTGCCAACTTGTCTCTAACTTGAGTTATACGAGTCATATAGGTGACCATTTCCTCATCCTTGACCATCTTCATGCTCTTCAGTTTCTCACGAAGCACCATATTCCTATTCTCATTAGAGCTTTGGTATAGTTTTGTTAGAGCATCCCACATCTCATATGCATTACATTTTCTTGAAATGTGTGGAATGACGTGGTCCTTGATTGCATCAAGGAGAATCCTAACAGACTTAATGTTCTTCTTCTCCTAAGTGAACTTTGTTGTAGCATCTGTAGGAATAGTTATGTGATTTATATCTGTGCTCTCCACAATGTCCCAAAACTCACTTTCTTTCAGAAACAACACAACTATGGCCTTCCATGCATTGAAATTTGAGGTCCCATCCAACCGATCCTCCACACGGAAACTGCTATCCATCCCTTTGGTCAATCTGGGTCAGAAACCAACTATCACAACGAGCAAAACTCAAATCTGGTCCTAACACGCCAATATCTGTCTCAAATCTATCTCCGACAATCAGATTTGATGGATATGACCTCCACCGACTCAAATATGACACCTGTCTCATAGATCTGGTCTCTATCTTGCTGATACCAGCTAGATCTATCTCAGATCTAGACTCCAACACTCCATATCTGATGGATTTGACCTCCATAGTCACAAATATGAACTCTTCTTTTCAGATCTGGTAGATCTGGTCACCCTCTCTGCAAATCTGGCTCCTCCACTTAATCCTCACACAAATCTGGTATGCTACTCACAGATATGAGTGTGATTTCCCTCCTCTGACCTTTAACGATGCTCTAATACCATATTAGTTTTTCTCAGAGGTCTCCACTCGCTTTGAGAAGTCTGGATAATCAACTCGACCATAATATTTAGTAATCCAATGTGAAATACACTTCAAACAAATTTAGAACTTGTAACACATGAAATCCTTACAAAACAATCAGGCAATCACACATGACTTAGAAATTTACCCTGGAAACCCAATGGGGAAACATGGGGCTTTCTTCTTTCTCGAGCCTAGAGAAAAATAAACTATAGAAGAGGTGCATTAGGATTTAGAGAAGCAATTAGTGAACATGAAGGGCCAAATTCCTAGATCTGCAGCAGCTACAACTGTTGCTCCTTGGAAAATGTGCCCCCAATAGTACACCCTCACCTTGGATTTCTCAAATCTAACTCTGGCAGTCACTAGATGTTGTACACTCTATCTATATTTCTGAAGGATGCTCCATCAGCTCTTTTCTCCGATCTGCTTTTCTTTGGAAGGTGAAATCTGTCCTCAATCACTGAAAACATCCCCCCAACAGTTATAGTTGTGCCCTCTCTTCTCAGCAAAACGTCCCAGCTATACTGCACTAAGTTAGTTTCTGACTGATCATTGAAGACCTTTCCTCAGTCACTGAAGAAGACCCTTAGCTCTATGGGCTCTCACAACCTCCCACACGTGTACAACAGTCTCCTCACGTCCCTCACGTTTGACGTGTTGCTACTCACGTCCTTCTTTGGTTGCTCACTTTGATGCTGCTGTTGCTGCTATTCAGTCTCTAAAAATGCTCAATGAGGACTCTCTCTCTCACTTCCCTAATGATAGAACTCCTCACTCTCTGAGAATCTGTCCTCTCGTTGCCCTTAGGAATGCACCGCCAGCTTTCTTGGATGGTTCGCTTTCCTTTGGCCAACTGCTACTCACAACTGCTCTGACCTGCTGATGCACACAAAATATAATCTTCTCTTACACCCTCATTGCGTTTTTACAAGTCAATTAAAAATTAGGTCACCAAACCCTAATTAGGGTTCCAAAACCCTAATTTCACTTTTGGTGCCAAAAATCAAACTGTTGCAAGAATTGCATGGATGCAGTTTTGCATGTCACTGACAAAAGTGACTTGATACTCTACATGTCTCCACTGTTGGATCCATGACACCTGGAAGAGTGCATCTCACACTCTACCCTCCTTCTTGAGCTAATAAGTGCCTCCATGCTAGGTAGTCTGCATGGAGTACATCCCGAGTTACACCATAACTCAACATATATATTTTTTGGACTAACATTTGCAGGTGTAACCAACACAAAGGGTTTTAAACAATACCTAGGTTTCCACCCCCTTTTTCGCTTGACCAACCCTCCAAGGGTGTTTTCTCATTGTTCCTGCGAGGGTATTTTTTAAGGATTCTAATAATATACCTAAGTATAGTATTCTATGCGATTACGTTTTATTTAAAATTTCATATATATAGATAGGTAGGAGAATATTAAATATGAAACATACAATTCACTACTGAAACTTGTAAATTATGATGAATATTATAATAATAAAAACATTTTTTTAATGTAAATATAAGCAATATTGAGAGTTACAATGACCAATTAGCAAATTTATTTTTTGAAAAAAATCTAAAAATTAGCTAATTGGTGAAATTTTTCCCCTAAAAATTACCCTGGTTCCTGCTTGAATAATTTTGGGCATTAACATAAATTGGAGACTCCGCTAGGACACTTAGAGTCATCCCATTCCCTTTACCTTGGTGCACGTCCTTAACTCCAAGAAAATTCTACAGAATCTGAGGTGAACCTTTTGAGTTTGAACTGCTTACAACCATCAAAAGTAGAAGAAGGACCCTTAACCAATTTAGAAATATTGTATCCCAATCTATTGTCTGAGGCCCTTACTCTTGCTTATCCATGTTTCCCTTTAGCATGGCTTCGCCTGGTAGTGTTAGCTCTAGTACCAGCACTGTTGCTGCCAGATCCATGACAATAGGAAGCATGCTTATCCACTACAGTCTAGTTGCTAGTACTAATAGTCCTGAAAAAGTGCTTAAGAAGTTGGGTATCTTCCAATATGAGGTCGATGTTGATGCTACTTCATGGTTCATAGCTTAACCCCTAAATCTAGCTCCAACTATTGCTCCTGTGCCAAAATTCAAAGAACATTTGCCTAAGTTATTTGGAAACAACGTGTTGTCAATAAATGGACACATTTATTCCATTTCCAATGCGTTTACCAATATTGGTGCACATGATATTGTTGGACACAATGGCCACACTGAGAGGGGGGGGGGTGAATCAGTGTGTGAACAAGTTATACAATTTTTACCTTCTTTAAATCAACCAGAGTATATCAATCCAAATGCATCAGTTAAATAAACCAAGAGTCAAAGCATATTCATCACATCAAAAAGACAACAATATTTGTAATTTGATCTTTATTTATTGTATATGGAAGACTACAATCTTCTCGATTACAATCAACACCAACTGATAAAAAGAGCACCAACTTTGTAATAACACCCAACCTACTTTTCTTAGCTCCAACTAAGAAGGGTTTGAGGAGTTCAATCCTTAAGTGCAAGATTCCACTTGGAAGCTTGATGCCAATATCTGATTGTCATCAATCTGCTGCTCAACCATCTCCACTGCTCAACCAATCTCTGCTGCTTAATCTTTGCTCATCAATCTCTGTTCATCATTCTGCTAGTCAACACTTCTCATCACTTAGCTGGTCAACCCTGCTGATCAATCCCTGGTCATCAAAAGTCTGCACATCATCAATCAACTCATCTCATCATTATTAACTTGTCATCATCATACAGAGGTAAGCATCTTGGTGTTCATCAGAGTATGCGCCAAATGTGCATCATCACATCATTGACATCTTTGCATCAAGATCATCAAGGTCTGCTAATTATAAGTTAGTTGTTCTTGTCGTTGTTTGCACTGTATACTTGGCTGTATCATACCATCATAGTTTGCACCACTTGTTCCTACACCATTGTGCACTTATTGTATGGATGCCACTCACATACCATTGTAAATTCATACAAAGGTCTGCATATATCAACGTTTGATTATTCAAATCAATATGCACTGCATGTACATCAATGTACACTCACATTCACAAACACTTACTGTATATGTATTTTCACAAACACTTCTTGCAACACTATATGTATCATTGTACTACAATATTCATCACTGTATACTATGCATCATTGTACATACATCACTTCAGTAAATGTCAGAGCATCATCATGACATACTAGGTGTCAGCATAGTGGTATAAACTTACTTGTCCATTCAATAGATTTGGGTTGTATGTGTGTCAACACTTCAACCCCAAACAAGTCTTCCAATACAAACTTACTCTATGAATGCCATTGTATATTGTACTGTACTATTTCATCTAACATAGCAACATCAACATCAACACACATGCCATTGTACATGTAACTTGACTTCAAGCTTGGGTTATATATAGAATGACCTTCAAACCGAATTGTTCATATCTCGGGTCATTGTTCTAGGCATAAAAGACGATGACTGGGGTTTGCATCATGGTATAGATCATACTTCATTCTACACTAGCGCATATACTCATATCACTGTTTCTACTCACAATTCATTGTAACATATCACACATCATTGTAGATACAAACATCACTGTATTCACTATTGCTAGGGTTATCATCATATCATCCTACAATACAACTTACTAAAATTTACCACTGTATGTGCCAACATTATACAGAATTTTGATCATAACTTACATGTCAAAGCTTGTATTTGTTTGTTTCTATACACGTGGACAGTTTGTATGTGCTGGTAAAAACTTAAAACCAAAACCATCTCTGTGGGTCTCAATTGACCGTCAAAATTTCCATTCGTTGCTTGCACTGTTGACTCCTACAAATTAGGGCCTTCTCCTTAGTGCTACCACCGAGACATATTGCTGCTAAACTTTCGGGTCTACTCCTAGACTTCGAAATTCACCACTTGACTGCTCCCACAAATCTCTCTCCTTAACGAATTACATACCTATCTCCATTGACTGCTGCTCCACCAAAATTTCTGCTTCTTAAGATGTGTTGTGGATACAAACTGTCACCAACAAGAGGCAATAAAACAAGATGAACATTCATTTGCAAACTTCGGGTGTTCCTTCTGTTACTGCTGCCATCATCGAAAATTACTACTGCTGCCATTGCTCCCATACTTGAAAATGTCACAGCTAGCGATCTCTCTCTCATTTGCAAATTCGTTGATGTATTTTGGAGTGTGCCAGTTAGTCTTTAAATACACATTTAAGTGGACAACCTTTATGCTGGCCGACTTCAAGATGTGGTAAGATTTATTTGGATTTTGTATTTTTATTATATTATAATTTAAATTTAAATTTGACTTTTAATTGTCACACAAACGTCTTAATGGTCAACCTTCTTACCAATAGGGTGTTATTGAGCCATTATGTATTTTTATTATTTTAAATTATTCAATAGTCAATCACATCATTAAAATTCATGGGAGTGTGTCCTCCACATCATCATAGGGTTGCATCAAGCCACTAGGGCTTTCAATGCCATGTGCAAGGTGCCATCACAGGCTTCAACATCAAGCCAATGTGTGTGTGGGTTCCTTAACCACACCAAGTGCAAGCAATGGGCTTCAACATCAAGCCAATATGTGTGTGGGTGCCTTAACCACATCAAGTGCAAGTAATGGGTATCAAGGTCTTCACAAAGGTTCCATGACTTCATTAAGTCATCAATGACCACGTCATCACTTTTAAGGGAGAAAGGACCATTAAATCATCAAGTGTAGGTCCAAAAAATTCTTTAGGACTTCTTCATCAAGCAAGGGGCTTCATAGGCTTCTTCAACCACCTCAACCACACCAGGAGACCTCCAAGTGTCAAGATCCATTATGACATCACCTTTGGGGTAGTTGGGTCTTCTCTTGGGGTACCATGACACCACCAGAGCATGAATGACCACATAATGGGTCACTAATGCTTCTCCAACCCATCTAGGGATTCTCCATTGTTCACCAAGGCTTCAAGACGATCTCCAGGGTCTTCAACACCATCAGTAGGGTCTTCAACATCTTCAACAAGGTGGTGGCTTCAAGATCTAGCCTTGTGGGTACAAGGACCTTTTCAATTGGGTACAAGGTGCTTCAAGGCACAAACCCACTCTGTAAGGGATCCAAGGCACTGCAGGTGGGACTTGCTGGCATCAATGAAAACATGTGGGGCTACTGCAAGTCCATGTTGGAATCCATGACAATTTCATGAACATATATCAATACTTGTATGCGACTATTTGTCAACTCGTTAAAAGGGAGGGTTATTGACGAATTTTTCGATTCGCCTGATAAAATATTTACCACCTAGTTTGAGCTAATGTATTGGTTTAAATATAGCTTTGGAAGCACAAGAAACCCATCTGCGTACTTAAGGAATTTTGAAAACCTATCCTTTAAAATCCCTAAAGTGATCCTACCCTCATAATAAGTTGCTTTTGTTTAGTATTATAACAACTTTCCCTCTACCTACCGACATTGGTTAAAGGAAAAGAAAATAGATTTTCATGGTTCAACTTTATAGACTTGCATAGAATTTGAAGAGTAAAATCAAATAATTGATTTACCCTTGGACCAATTTGGTTCAAAAACTTATATGACCGCCATGCTTCAAATTATGCAAAACATGCATAATCAAGTGATCTCGTTTGAGCATAGGATTATGGTTGAATCTTTGCCAATGCTTTCCCCACCATCTCATATTTTGACCCAAAATGGTGTGCTTCAATCCGAAGAATATTTCGTGCTCCATTGGTGCAATTTTTGTGATGAAACCCATGGCACCCTTACTTGCGAGCCTTTCTTATTAGCCAAAGAATGAGACAAGGGAGAGAAAGGCATGCCTATGTTAGCTATAATTGAAAAAGAATCTACTAATGAAGTATTCACTACCTTGACGATGTCTTAGGGTCAGTTCAAACCTAAATCCATATCCAATTCGAAGCATACAGTGAATAAGGTAAATCCCCATGACACAATCGTCAAGCCTTTGATTCTTGAGTTGAGACCCCCACTTACCATTCAATTTTCCAAACCTAGTGTTGTGTTGCAATATGTTGCCACATTTCCTAATCATTACAGACCTTACAACATGGCCATTGATTTGGCAGAGTTGAAAGCTAATATAACCTTTTTGGACATCCTTAGATCACCCGAGCAAGAACAAATTTGAATAGAGCTCTTTGCATGCTTATTGATATGGTTGAGAATGACGACACAATATAATTTTGATATGGTCGATCTTGATAATCAATATGTGGAAAAAGAAGTCATCGTGACAACAATGGCTAGACTTGAATCTAAGTACCCACATTTTGACATCTCAAGGAGAATTATGGGTAGGATTGCTCATTCATGCCTTGTCCATGGGGGTTCATGTCCTCGGGATGAGAACACATGGCCAACATGAGGTCTTTAATTTGGCTGATACTGGGTTGGACCTTCTTGATAAACGTGAGCATGATCTTGGCTTTAGTAGTCTTAATGATAATCATGGGTACTAGGATTGCTCATTCATGCCTTATCAACAGAGGTTATTGTCTTAGTATTATGTACAAAGTGATCATGAAGCAACTTGGCTTAACTTGCACGAGTGAAGTTAAACACAGACTTGACAGTGAAGTGAAGTAAAGATTGAAATTACACATAATTATGATATCTTGTGGCAATAACATGGTTGATAGATAACATTGATGTGTTAAGTTTACAGTGATATGATAAGTCAAACTCAGAAGAATTCTATCTCAAACATATTCCTCATTTTTCTTACTTGACAGTGACAAAAGAATCTCTTTACAGTGATATGCTAGACTCGTTACACTTGGATGACTGAGATGACATGTGGCAATAGTAATAGCTAAGATGACATGTGGTAGTAGTAATTTTTGAGTTGACTGTGTGCAAGCTTTATACTCAGTCCAATCTGGTGAGTCACATGTGTTTAGAGTACTTACAGTCTACAGTAGCAACTTGAGCAGACAGATATAAGATTTGACATTTCCAAGCAGTAATGAAGGAGGTAGACTCGTGTGATGACTTGACATGAGTCTTTACCTGCAGTATGAGCAGGTTAATGAGCTGAGGCTCTTAAATTGGAATGGTCATTGAACAACAGGAAGATGACAAGCAGTGATTGAATGAGTGGAAGAAGTAATGTGAAGGCAAGCTGGCTCTTGTAACCTCTTTCTGAGCTAGATCTATGAAAAAACCAAGCATGGTATTGGCATAGAAGTTGGTGCTTCTCAGTCAGCTGAAGTTGATGCTTACCCCAAGGTGGTAACCAATATCAAATTTGACATAATAAAGTTTACAAGTTTATCTTATGATGTGTCTCTTGTGATGTGATTTGTTAATATTGTTGAAACTCGATTGGATACATATGATGATTTTTATTTAAATATTTAAAGAAGTGAAATTGGTAAAAAATGTCAGCGCACTGATTCAGCTCAGTGTGCCATTGTGTCTAATAATTGGTATCAGATCCGACCACAAGCCTAACTAGCTTGAAGGAGATCCGTGGACACACAATGGATGCAAAGGCATAGTCCCCCAGCAATGATGAAGTCCCAGTGCTTGATGTGATCGATTACTTTGGATGGAGAAGTAAGATAAAAGTTTACTTGAAGAAATTTGGTGTATGGGAGATTGTGGTCAATCCACCCGTTCAGTCCAACAAGAAGACAAAGTCAACTTCTCAGAAGGATGCCAAGAAAGACAACGCCATTGCATTGAAGTTTCTTATGAATAGACTCTCAAGCTCTGTCAGAGAGAGAGTAGGAGAACACACTTTAGCCAAAGACACATGGTTCAAGCTGGAAAGTGAGTATCAAGGAAGAAACCAAGATACAAATATTGAAGAAGAAGTCAAGTCTACTGAAGATGAAAAGCAAGAAGAAAAGGAGGAGCACACATTAGACACTAGTGAAGGTAAGAATCTTTCTGATTATAGCAGCAGTGATTGTGGCCAACGTTACTTTACTGTTATGTCTGCAAAACTTCAAAAATAATGGTAACCATCTTGCTTTTTGAACATTCTTATTACATTTTGGTCAATCGTCTAGGAGCCCAACCCCTTCTGCACATACCTGATCATGACCATGATTACTTCTATCTCTAGTAAGGAGAACCTTGAGCTCTATCTGTTCACACTTAAATGAAATATCCACAAGTGGTAACAATACATAAGAGGTGAAAATGAAAATGGAAAGAGAATCGTGATCATGATGATTACTCGTCATGATTTGATTAGTATATCCAATAACTTTGATAAGACAGGGTGTCTTTGTAATGATTAAAATTCATGAGGATTGATTAGACAATCAACAGAGGAAACAACAATAGTTTGCATTTAAAATGATGATTCAATTTACGTTCACAGAACAATGGAAATATTATCTTAGTGCCACATTCAAAAAATATCATGGACTATCTTTAGGATATGGAATCATCGACGTCATCTAACTCGGGTTAAATTTGATGGGTACCCTTACTCGGAGTTCACTTCCGAACCGACCGTTTGCACTGATCGGACGACCGCGGTCGCGTGAGCGGTCACGTTCGACGACCGCGGTTGTCCAATCGATGCAAATGGTCGGTTCAATAGGATTCTCCCCCTTACCCATCATGCAATTTATTTTTGACGGTTTTTTTCTAAATATACCCTTAGTATGACGTTTAGTATTTCATTTTACCTATTTCTTAAAATTTATTTTGTAACAAATTTTGGAATAAAGTTATCAATTAACATAAGTAAGGGGTTTCGTTATTATCCAATAAAAAGTGGAATTTGTATCCTTCCTATCTAATTCATATACCAAACTAAGGCGCAAGCCAATAATTTTAATTTATATTATATAAATCTGTATTGTGGTATATTTGAATGTGTATGCACTACTATTATTTTTGAATTCACAACTTTAAGATGTTATCCTTCCTATTGAAGCTACTTCCTAATTAGCTAAGGATATTTATTATTTACAGAGACCTAATATGCCGAAAATGATATGATTTACCAAAGCAATGTTTTGGAGCCTTATATTATGAGCAGATAAGCCAACATTGTATTATAATGATCATGTATTACAAGTGAAACAAAGCAAAACTTTAGGAAATTTTTGACAAACCAAACATTTGCATTACTTGTAAACAAACAAATAATATAAGTCTGGAATCCATACTCTTTTGGTAAGATACATCATAGAAAACAACTTAAAATGGCCAGTTAAATAAATGAAGTGCTTGACATTCAAAAGAATTTTTTTACTTGTCAATACATTTGTTCCACACATTTTCGGTTTCAGTTTTGATTAAATCGTACCTTTTTTATGAATTGAGAGAATGCCTGCCAGCAGCCCCGTGAAAGCCCATTCCCAGCACACTTTAAACCATTACCAAACCTGAGAAACTATCCAAAATTTTATTCTCTAAAGGCATCAAGATGGGAACTTCACCCGTGTGATCCGAGGCAGAAAGCTCGATGCCCAGATTCTGCATAATGGCATCCACTCCAAGCTTTAAACTTGCAAGGTCCTCTTTCATTTCAACCAGTTCTGTCCGAATGATGAAGCTCTCATCATTGAGTGGCATACCTCGGACAACAAACAAGCATGCATGCCAATAAAGCCTCACAATTTTACACTGCTAAGTCTACATGGTTCGGTTGGAACCTAAATATGGTTGCCATGGAAAGTCTCTGTCGGCCATAGATAAAGCCGAGCTATTGTTTGCAGCAAAATTCCTCTTTGGTTGGAAGACAGTGAGAATGCCTGCTCCCCATAACCTTCCCACAACCACCACAACTCCCTATCTCCTTGCTATCTATTTTCCTACTATCCATAACCTTCCCACAACCACCACAACTCCCTATCTCCTTGCGATCTATTTTCCTACTATCCACTAAATTGCGGAGAAGAATGGCCGAATTTAACATTGGTTGGAAGCAATTGAAGCTCATTGCTAAGCTGAGAGAGAGCCCACCAAAGTCATGACCACGTCAAGAGAGAAACGGTGAATTCTTCAATAGCCGACTGAGCATAATCCCATAGGAGCTATGGCCATTTGAACACCACAGTACCACCCACCACATGGAAAATGAAAGGCGCTAGGCTCCCAGGCTGTAAATGTTCAAAACTTCAAGGAAAATTTATTTACCCATCACTGAAGCCTGGACAGATTTGACGTGATCCCAAAACCAAATTTTAATGTGACAATCAGATCGCCTCCGTATGGATAGGCATAAATAGGTTGGTTGACAACTAATCAGGTTTTATTTTCTTAATGGAATAGGTGAAAGAAAACGCTGACCTATAAACTTTGCATACAACCAAATTTACATACAGCCAAATTTTAACTGTGATCGTCATATTGATGATTTCCAAAATTAATCAAACATTGTGGTTGACAGATTTATTCCACACCCACCTGTATTTTACGGCTAAAAAGTGGAAATACGCTCATACGGGCGTCAATTTTAACCCATGATCTAACTCAAACCTCATCATACTTCTCATAATTCAATGCAATCATATGTTGATAAGTGTAAGATCCCTTCTTGATGTTTTGGTTCATACCATTAGGACAAAGCAACTTGGTGCAAATGAAAAGGTAGGGATATAATGGTATGATGATTTAAGCAAAGGGACATGATAGTAATATCATGTATTAAAGTAATTGCGATCATGATGAAATCGTCATGATCCGATTCAATGTGTACGAAAGATTGAAGTTATAAATGGAAGGTTCAGAAAATAACTAGCCATTTGTGAGGAATTTATGTTGAATTTAGATGGCCTTTCCAATACTAATTAAAATTTTGAATTATTAAGTGAACCAAGTATAGGATTGGATAATAGGCTTGTTAAGTAATGATTTAGTAAAGAAGTACAAGGTCATTTGAAATTATAGTTCCAAATGATAATAAAATTAGGCATTCGTAACAGGATGAGAGATTAAACTAAATGACTTCAATGCATTATTCAAAAGAATAAAATGGATATATATAACTGCATAGGGAAAGTATTTAGTAGATATGTCGATCTCTCTCCATTTCTAACGTCTCTTAATTATTTACATTTTTATAATAATCTTGTAGGATTATCCAACATTCCCTCTCTTAATCTGAAGGGATGTCAATCACTCCAATCATTGCTCTGAAATTCTCAAACTTTTCTCTTCCAAGTTCTTTTGTGAAGATGTTTTTATTCTTCTCAGTTGTGGAACAATTTCTCAGATGTACTATCTTGGCCTCTACATGATATCGAATCAACTGGTACTTTGTATTGATGTGTTTAGTTCGATCATGAATTCTCGGATTTTTGTCCAATTTTATTGTAGAAGTGTTGTCTATAAGAAGTGGAGTGGAATTCGCCAATTTCTCCTGCAAATCTTCAAGCATTTTTCCAAGCCACACAATTTCCTTTGTTTCCTTTGATTTTCCACATATTCTGCCTCTGTTGTCAATTTTGTTGGTACTATTTGCTTGTGTGATCTCCAGGAGATATTTGTTGATCCAAGACTCATAAGGTAAGCCGAAGAGGATACTCCATTCTCTTTATCCCCATCAAAGTCTGAATCATAATAACTAATGGGACTAAAGTCTTTTACCTTTGAATATTTAAGCCCAAAGTTCTGAGTTACTTTTAAATATTTCAAAACCCTCTTTGTTATAGTCCAATGTCCTTCACAAGGTTTTTGCATGAATTTGGAAAGGATACCAACAACAAAGTATATATCTAGTCTGGTAGTTGTAAGGTAGATCTGACTTCCCACTAGCTGTCTATACTTGGTTGCATACTCAAATTCATTGCCTTCTTTTGATGTCAATTGCAGATTGTGTTCCATTGGAGTAGTGATAAGATTGCAATTAATCATTCCAAACTTATTTAGCAACTCTCCAATGTATTTCTTTTGGGAGATAAAAATATACTTAGGATCCTGAGTTACTTCAATCTCCAAGTAATAGTGAAGACTTCCCAAATCAATCATCTTAAATATTTTCTTAACTCTTTCTTAATGGATGTAGTATAGTTTTCATTGTTCTCTATCATCAGAAGGTCATCAACATATACTACTAGATATACAATTTTTTCTCCAATTTTTTTTATAAACAAAGTTGCTTCATTAAGGTTAGAGTGTTCAAATTGCAAATATGGAAGATGCTAAGTTAATTTCTCATACCGGGATCGGGGTGCTTGCTTTAATCCACATAAATATTTCATAAGTTTGCATGCATTTTGTTCCTATCCCTTTACAATAAAACATTTTGGATGAGGAATGTAGACATTTTCTTTCAAGTCTCCATTCAAGAAGGAAGTCTTCACATCCATGTGATTATTTTTACATCCTCCCTGTGATGCCAAAGAAAATAAAGTACGAATGGTTCCTCGTTTTGTTGTAGGAGAGAAAGTCTCATTGTAGTCAATTCAATCTTTTCGTGAAAACTCCTTTGCCACGAGCCTCGCCTTATGTTTATCAAGTGAGCCATCAAATTTGAAAGTTTTTTGTATAACCACTTACATCCAATTGGTTTGGTTCCTTTAGGAGGATATACCAACTTCCAAGTCCCATTCTCAATAGAGGCTCATATTCTTTTTGCAATGCTTCTTTCCATTCCTCACTAGAAGTTGCTTCTTCAAAGGAAGTTGGTTCATTATTAGCAGAAAAAATTAATTCACAATCATATGAAATTTGCAAGTTGTTACCTGAATTTGAAGTGGAATCATCTACATTACCTCCATCATTCTATTTTGTATAAATTCTTGCTCCTATCTTATCGATTTCATCCACATGGACACTTTCAAGTGTCTTCTTTTCCCATGTAGGAATCTTATGGGATGATGTTTCATGAGCTAGTGCATCATCATCTTTCAGACTTAGTTTGTCCAATCCTTTAATCAAACCATCTAACATGTCCTCTTTCTTCGATGAGGGAAAGAGAACATGCTCATTAGGAGAAGATGGTGTTGCTGCATCAAAAGGAGATTCCAAAGATTGATCCAATATATGGATCCCCCCTTCAAGTTTGGAATTCCATTATCACATTCAACATACATTCTCCTGTGAATACATTTATATAGATGATTAATCTATATGTCCACAATGATATCATCTTTTGAAGATTCAAGAAACACAACATCTCTGGAAATAATGAATTTCTTATTTTATTCATCATACAACCTATATGCTTTTGATGTGTTAGAGTAAACCAAGAAAATACATTTTCTACTCCTTGATGCTAACTTATTTCTTTGATGTTTTGGAATCATATCATAAAAAGTGGAACCAATGATTATGGAATGTTGAACAATAGGAAGATGGCCATGCCACATTTCATAAGGAGTCTTATGTTTGAGCCCCCAACCTCCTTCACACAAAATTGCTTCACCCCAAAACATTAATTTCACATTCTTAAAAAAATATCATTGATCTAACCATATTAACCAATGTCTTGTTCATTCTCTCAGCCACACCATTTTGTTGGGGATTATAAGGAAATGATTTGTGATGTTTAATACCATGTTGCTAAAGATAATTTTAAAACTCATTTGATGTGTATTCACCACCATCATTAGTATGAAGAATACTAATATTGATATGTGTTTCATTTTGTATCCATAAATGAAAATTTCTGAATGTTTCAAATGCTTGAGATTTTGCTTTTAGTAGATATACCCAACACATTCTGGTGTAATAATCAATAAAGGTCATCATATGTTTATTTCCATTTGCAAATTGAGCAGGCATGGAGCCACATAAGTTTGAGTGTATCAATCCTAAATTTCTACATGTTCTAGAAGTAGATTCACGAAACAACTTTTTACAATGTTTTCCCAAAATACAAGCATCACACTATGTTGTTCTTGGAACAATGGGCATTCCATAAACACCTTTATGCTTCAACAATATGAGGCTATCATAATTTATATGGCCAAACCTAGCATGCCATAATAAACTGGAAGATATGGTACCTTCATTATGTTGAGCCATGTATGCAGAGTTCTTTGAGCAAGCAGATGTTCCTTTTAGATTTAATAGTTTTCCATCCTCCAATCTAATCATTACTACCATATTGTCAGAGGCTCTCCTTATTTCAACAATTCCATAAAAAATATGGATAGAGTGACCTTGTTGTCTAATGTGCACTAGTCACATTGAATTCCTTTTTAACTATGGAATATAAAGAACATCATGAAAAACACAATCAGATAAGCCAGGTAATTTAAGTCCGATTGAACCAATTCTTGAGGGTTTAAGGCTAGTTTTGTCTGCAAAGTATACTATGCCATTAACATTGTTAGTGAAATTCTCAAATAAATCTCTTCTAAAAGTCATATCGTATGTAGCTCTTGTATAACAACCATGCATATTTCTAAGAAGAAAATGGTGTGTTGAATCCCTCATTGCACCGAGGTAAGAGAGGTGCTCTACAACCCAGTATGGGGGAGTTGTTATCACATAATGTAATGTAATGTGTAACGTGATGTACAAAAAATAAAAAGTAATTAAAAAAATTCATGTTGGCTAATAAAATAAAAAGTAGTTAAAAAATATGTATCCGCTCATAAAATAAAATTAAAAATAAAAATAAAAGGTCATTTAAAAAATTTAAAACCAAATAAAAACTCATTAAAAAATCCATTTTGATTAATAAAGTTAAAATAATTAAAAACAATAGATCCATCAAGCATGGAGAGCGATCAAATTTCCTTTTTGTGGATGTGTAAAAATTAAGTTAAAAAAATAACACCCCAAGAAATTGGATGCCTCTCGGTGCTTGATAGATCCAGGTTTAAGATGCATCTATGCTGATCTATACCAAAATTGTAGTGTGCAACTATATAACGAGCATATATGGGTGATTTACCTGTGTCTTCTTTATTCTCTAACTTGTCTAAGATCTCGTCCTAAGGTGTCCAACATTGTTTTGTAGCATTTCCATATTTTCCATAGCGCTAACATTGAAAAATTTGTCTCTCACCAGAGTTGTGTTTATACACCCTTCCTTTGAACTGTCTTTTTCCATGACCTTTGTTATTGTTATCTTCTTTTCTAGGTTCACTTTTTTATCTCTGTCCTTTTTGTCCAAGGAAGAGTGTTTATGTATTGAGATTGTTTTCTTTCCTCCGAAAGGCCTTCTCTCTTTCTGTAATATTCTCAACAAGAGAGTCAAAGTTCATATCTTTCATTTGAACACTAGCTTGAATGTTAGGATATTTACACACTTAGGAGTTAGTTAAGATGAACTTGTGTAATATATCTGTTAGGTAAAGTGTGTTTCTTTAGTATGCGTTAATATGCATTTGTAAATATTATAATCCGACGGTCACGATATGCTCTAGACATAAAGTGATTCGACGGTTCAACTTCTCTTAGATCATATCTACCATTGATCTGTGGTTTAACACCCTATTGGTCCATGATCTCTATTTAAAGAGCATGGAGGGTCCTTGGCTTGTTGATCGATTATGAGAAGGTCATGTAACTTTCTTTCTTTTGCATAATAAATTGCTCCAAGTAGCTATTTGGCTGGGGTCGTGGATTGTTTCGCTCTCGAGGGTTTTAACCATGTGACAAACATTGGTGTATTGATCTGTGATTCATTTGTGTGAAGTGGTTTCTCTCGTTGTTTGGTCTTTTGGGAGTACCTTGAGTACCCGAACATGGTATCAAAGCATTTATGAAGAGCCGCTTTCAGTTTTGATCAAGAACTGGAACTGATGTTGCTAAAACTTTGAAAGGGTTTTTGGATTTGGATTTTCGGTGCATTTGTGGCCTATGGGAGCTATTCCATTGCATCTGGAGCATCGTTTCTATTGGGAAATAGTTTTTGTTTCATCGAAAACCGTTTCCATTTGTTCCAGAAACACCCATTTCAGCAAATCTGAAGGTATACTGTTACAATGACGGATTTGTTTTTTTAAATCTCTCATATTTTATCAGTTTTATTATTAGATCTTTACTGTTTTAGTCTCGGACTATTTTCTTCCTTAGATGCGTATACTCTTTGTTGTGCACCTTGTGCGATCGTGGCGAATCAGAAACAGAAAGGGAAAGTTTTTTTTTCTTGTCTTCTCAGCTACGTATGTACTTTGTCGTGCACCTTGTGCGATCATGAAAAATCAGAAATAGCGAAAAAACTTGAAAATGTAGACTTTCCGGGTTAAGCTAACCAAGATTTAACCCCACCCATAGAGTGAAAGTTTTTTGTTTTTTGTTTTTTTTTGTGTTTTGTAGAAAAAAAAAGGCAAGTACGGAGAATGAGAGAGGAGTAAAAAAAAAATACTTTTCTCTTTCCATTTTTTTTACGTACCTTTTAAACTTAACTCACTTGGTTCAAAGTTGTTTTCTTCCTTAATAGGTATTGAATTCCAGTCTTATTAAGTTACTTTTAGTGCATGCAATTTCTATTTTCAAGTTATTTTATTGTAAAAGTGCATCTCACATAAATAAAATAAAATAAAAAGTGAGTCACTTAAGTCATTTAATTTATTGTCGCACTATTTAAAAGTAACATTATTGTAAAAGTGAACATCACTTATTTTACAAAAGTGATTCACTTAAAAAACAACTTTCTTGTAAGTGATTGTCAAAGGTTCATCTTGGGAAAAACTGGGTTCTTTTTTTTAGTTGGTCAAGTTAATATCTGCCACGTCACTATTGGGGACATCTTCAACATTTTCTTTGATCAAGCATAGCTTCATCATCCAAAATCAGTTTTCAATGCCGTTTTTTTTTAAACCACATATTTTTTCGAGCTCTTTGCATCCAGACAGTGAGTTTCTGTTCTTTCAGGCATTATTTTACAGTATGGTCACCCCTTGTGATATTATACTTACAAGTTCTAACTATTTCTCATGGAAATCTCGTATGGAGGATATTCTACGAAGTAGGAGACTTTTCAGGATAACCTCAGGGAAATAAACAAAACCCACTAACGATGATAAGAAAATTAAATGGGAAAATAGATGTGATGAAGCTCATGGATTGATTGGGATGTCAATCTCTAATGATTTGCGATTCCACATATCTGGAATTGATGAACCTGATAAAGCTTGGGAAAATTTGGAATTTGTGTTTGGTAAACACAATGAAATACGAGGTCATCAACTTGAGAATGAGTTGATTTCTTTGAATCCAAGTGACTTTTCATGCATTCAAGACTATTTATCTAAGTATAAAACTCTTAGACTCTTATGTGAAGAATGCAAGATTAAGAAAGAAGACAAACAATGTATTTATCATATTCTTTCCAAACTTGGACCTGCATATTCTGTTTTTGTATCTACATTCTACTCCATGAAAGAATCCTTGAATGCAGCTAGCTATCAAGAACCTAGTCTTGAATCCTTTTGTGATTCCTTAATTAGAGAGAAAGATACGCTCATTCATCTTGGAATAATTAACAATGCAGATACATTTGGGAAAGCCTTATTGTCCCAATAGAAAGAAAAATCCAAGCCTTTCAAGAAACAGAATTTTCGCAATAATAAGCCAAACATCAAGGGTCCCGAACCCTCTCAGTTAGCTCCTTTAAAAAATGACAAAGGATCCAAGCCAAAAGGAAAGAAGACTGAGCGTCATTGCAATTTTTGTGGGAAAGATAATCATGATGAATCTAAGTGTTTCAAGAAGATGGGAGCCTTGGAAGCAGTAGTGAAGAAGCACCACATCAGCTTAGATTCGTCTTTAGAATCTACCTCTCATGGACATGCACTTTGTGCTTCTGGTTACTCTTATACTGTATCTTCTTCTTCTACTTCAAATGAATGGCTCATTGATTCTGGAGCATCTTATCATATGGCTAAGGATTAAGCCATCTTTTCTACTATGCATGAATGTAACACCAAGAAAATATTTGTTGGTGCTGATAGATCTCTAAGTGTTGTAGGATCTGGAATAGTTCCAGTAGAAAATGGTCATTTCAGTGATGTACTATGTGTTCCAAAAATTTCTTGCAATTTGTTATCAGTCTATCAAATTACTCATTCGGGTGAAGGTAAAACTGTGACATTTACCCCTCACCAAGTTGTAATTAAGGATTCTAAAAATCCTCAAAATGTCCTTGCTACTAGAACTGTCGATGATATTACCAGGTTGTACAAATTTAACAACTTTGGGTCATCACCTTTTTCTTCAGTTTTTGTTTCTCATAGTGATAACTTGAGCAAACTTTGGCATGAGCAATTTGGTCTTTTAAATTATTGCTCATTGCAACAACTATGTAAAGACAATATGGTGACTAGTCTTCCGATGGTATCTTGCAATGATGGTTTTTGTTCCAGTTGTGTACTCGAAAAAAATCATCAGGACAGTTTTGACAAACATGCCTCTTGGCACGCCTCGGTTCCCTTGGAGCTTGTGCATAGTGACTTGTGTGGCCCTCTTCCATCTGCTTCCTTTTCTGGTTTCAAATATTTCTTAACTTTCATTGATGACTACTCCAGACGCACTTGGGTTTACTTCCTAAAACTTAAGAGCGAAGTATTTAACATGTTCTTGGCCTACAAGCCCCTTGTTGAAAAACAATTTGGTCATCAAATTATTAAGTCAAGATTTGACAATGGAGGAGAATATGTTAACAACAAGTTCACTACTTTTTGCACTGAACAAGGAATCCAACAACAACACACTGTTCCATATACACCACAACAAAATGGTGTAGCAGAACGAAAGAACTGCACTTTAAAAGATATGGTTAATTGTATGATCCAATCTAAGGGACCAAGTCTTCAATATTGGGCTAAGGCCATAAATTATGCAAATTAAATAGTTAATCGCACACCCACTAAAGTTTTACAAGGTATAACATCGGAAGAAGCATGGAGTAAAATTAAACCAGATGTAAGTCACTTTCATGTGTTTGGTTGTGAAGCATGGGCTCACATTTTGGATGAAAAATGGAAAGCATTGCATCCTAAAATTGAAAAGTGCATATTTGTTGCATATTTAGAAGTTGTAAAAGGTTATAGACTTCTTTAGCCACATTCTCATGATATAATCATTAAAAGAGATGTTAAATTTGATGAAAATATATTGGCCTGTGAGCCTTACTTGGTGGGTGTGCCATCTTTGGCCTGCAAGCCTGATTTGGCGATTGTGCCTTCTTCTTCTTCTTCCAACTTCCTTGACAGGTTTCCAATTCTAGTTTCTGATGATGACAGTGAGGATGAAAATCCACCTCCGCCTGCTCATGTTCCTCCAGTTGCACCAGCACCAATGCTTCCTCGATGGGTCCGTTCAACATGTGAAGCAGTTGGTGATCTTATTGGTGATCCTAGAGACCAATGTCGAACACGTTCTCAGTTTCAGTGAGCCTCTTCTCTTTTGGCTCAAGTTTCTAAGAATCATGATCCAGAAACTTTTGCAGAAGCTTCGAGAAATCCAGATTGGGATGCAGCTATGGATGAAGAATATCATTCCTTAATGGTGAACGATACTTGGGATCTTGTTCCTCTTCCAAAAGGAAGAAAACTTGTCAAATGTAAATGGGTCTACAGAACTAAGTATGCATCAGATGGAAGTGTTGAAAGACTTAAGGCAAGGTTAGTTGCCAAAGGTTTTTCCCAAGTTGAAGGGATTGACTACAATGAAACCTTTGCTCCTGTCACAAAAATGAATTCCATCTGCCTTGTTCTTTCCTTTTCCGCCTTACATAACTGGGAAGTCCATCAAATGGATGTTAAGTTTGCCTTTTTACATGGTGATTTACAGGAGGAAATTTACATGGAACAACCTCCTGGATATGTTCAAGATAACTCTAGCCTTGTCTGTCTTCTTAAGAAATCCTTATATGGCCTTAAGGAAGTTCCTAGAGCTTGGTATGCCAAAATGGATAGCTTTCTCCTTGACACTGGTTTTTCTAGATGCCATTCTGACCCCAATGTCTATACCAAGAAAGTAGGAAACCATCTCATCATACTTGTTCTTTATGTTGATGATCTTATCCTTAATGGTAGTGACCTTAAACCTATAACCCATGTGAAATCCAGTCTTAAGAAAATTTTTGAAATGTCAGAATTAGGACATTTGCATTATTTTCTTGGTCTCCAAGTCTCGCAAACAAAAGAAGGAATATTTATTTCCTAGTCTAAGTATGCTTGTGACCTTCTTCATCGCTTCCACATGGAAGATTGTAAACTAGCCCCTTCTCCCTTCCAGTCTGGAGTCAAACTTTCTGCCACTTGTACTTCCCCTGAAGTAGATGTCACCTTGTATTGTCAACTTTTTGGTATTCTCTTATACTTGAATCATTCATGTCCTAACCTTTCCTTTGTCGTTGGTTGTGTTGCCCATTATATGCAAACAACTCATGAAAGTCACTGGAAAGCAACAAAAATAATACTTCAATATATTCGAGGTACAATTCAATTTGGGATTCATTACAGTACATGGGGGAAACCTTTGTTGGTTGGTTTCATTGATTCAGATTGGTCCAGCGATGCTGATGATCGAAATTCTACTGCAGGTTATGTTTTTAGTCTGGTATTTGGACCTATCACTTGGGCTTGTAAGAAACAACAAGCTCTTGCTCTTTCTTCAACAGAACTAGAATATCGAGCTGCAATTAATGCCAGTCAGGAATCTTTATGGCTTCGACAGATCCTTTCAGAGTTTGGATTCGAGTAGCAGCAGCCTACTCCACTTTGGTGCAACAATCAAAGTGCCATCAAGCTTGCCAAAGATCCAGTTCTACATCAGCGCAGCAAACACATTGAGCTACACATGCACTTCATCATAAATCTTGTTCATGATCATGTTCTTGAAATGCTCTATTGTCTTTTAATCACACACCCATTAAATTTTGACAAGGTATAACACCGAAAGAAGCATGGAGTAAAATTAAACTAGATGTAAGTCACTTTCATGTGTTTGGTTGTGAAGCATGGGCTCACATTCCGAATGAAAAATGGAAAGCATTGCATCCTAAAATTGAAAAGTGCATATTTGTTGGATATTCAGAAGATGTAAAAGGTTATAGACTTCTTTAGACACATTCTCATGATATAATCATTAAAAGAGATGTTAAATTTGATGAAAATATCTTGGCCTGCGAGCCTAACTTGGTGGGTGTGCCATATTTGGTCTGCGATCCTGATTCGGTGATTGTGCCTTCTTCTTCTTCTTCCAACTTCCTTGACAGGTTTCCATTCCAGTTTCTGATGATGACAGTGAGGATGAAAATCCACCTCCTCTTGCTCATGTTCCTCCAGTTGCACCAGCACCAATGCTTCCTCGATGGGTCCGTTCAACATGTGAAGCAGTTGGTGATCTTGTTGGTGATCCTAGAGATCAATGTCAAACACGTTCTTAGTTTCAGCGAGCCTCTTCTCTTTTGGCTCAAGTTTATGAGAATCATGATCTAGAAACTTTTGCAGAAGCTTCAAGAAATCTAGATTGGGATGCAGCTATGGATGAAGAATATCGTTCCTTAATGGTGAACGATACTTGGGATCTTGTTCCTCTTCCAAAAGGAAGAAAACTTGTCAGATGTAAATGGGTCTATAGAAATAAGTATGCATCAGATGGAAGTGTTGAAAGACTTAAGGCAAGGTTAGTTGCCAAAGGTTTTTCCCAAGTTGAAGGGATTGACTACAATGAAACCTTTGCTCCTGTCGCAAAAATGAATTCCATCTGCCTTGTTCTTTCCCTTGCTGCCTTACATAACTGGGAAGTCCATCAAATGGATGTCAAGTCTTCCTTTTTACATGGTGATTTACAGGAGGAAATTTACATGGAACAACCTCCTGGATATGTTCAGGATAACTCTAGCCTTGTCTGTCTCCTTAAGAAATCCTTATATGGCCTTAAGCAAGCTCCTAGAGCTTGGTATGCCAAAATGGATAACTGTCTCCTTGACACTAGTTTTTCTAGATGCCATTCTGACCCCAATGTCTATACCAAGAAAGTAGGAAACCATCTCATCATACTTGTTCTTTATGTTGATGATTTTATCCTTACTGGTAGTGACCCTAAACCTATAACCCATGTGAAATCCAGTCTTACGCAAAATTTTGAAATGTCAGAATTAGGACATTTGCATTATTTTCTTGGTCTCCAAGTCTTGCAAACAAAAGAAGGAATCTTTCTTTCCTAGTCTAAGTATGCTTGTGACCTTCTTCGTCGCTTCCACATGGAAGATTGTAAACCAGCCCCTTCTCCATTCCAGTTTGGAGTCAAACTTTCTGCCACTTGTACTTCCCCTAAAGTAGATACCACTTTGTATTGTCAGCTTTTTTGTAGTCTCTTATACTTGAACCATTCCTGTCCTGACCTTTCCTTTGCCGTTGGTCGTGTTGCCCAGTATATGCAAACAACTCATGAAAGTCACTGGAAAGCAGCAAAAAGAATACTTCAATATATTCGAGGTACAATCATTAGAGGAAATTTGGGGTCTAAAATGGGCCTTATAAGAAAACGTGCCAAAATAAGTTTTTGTGAGTTGGAATTCAAGAACCAATAGAATTTCAATAAAATAAGTCAACCATAATGGTTGAATTGACATATTTGTCATTAAAAAAAACTACTTTTTTTGTTCGTATTTTCGACATATCTCATTGTGTTTTTACTCAAATTTCGATCAAGAGAGATCGTTGGATGCGGAATTTGATTCCGCATCCAACGACTACCCACACTGCATACTTTTGATGGACCCCGCTACCCCAAAAAAAAGAAATACCTGAAAAAACATGATGATGATTTAACAAGCTCTCCCGATCGAAATTTGAGTAAAAACACAGGGAGATATGTCAAAAATACGAACACAACAAGTAGTTTTTTTTCTTTCTTCCTCCAAAATTAATCAATATTATTTTATTATTTTAACTATTATTTTATTATTTTCCTTAGGAGGCCCATTTTAGACCCCAAAATTCCTCTAATGTCAATTTGGGATTCATTATAGTACAGGAGGGAAACCTTTGTTGGTTGGTTTCACCAATTCAGATTGGTTCGATGATCTCGATGATCTAAATTCTACTACAGGTTATGTTTTCAGTCTGGTATTTGGACCTGTCACTTGGGCTTGTAAGAAACAACAAGCTCTTGCTCTTTCTTCAGCAGAAGCAGAATATCGAGCCACAATTAATGCCAGTCAGGAAGTTTTATGGCTTCGACAGATCCTTTCAGAGTTTGGATTCGAGCAGCAACAGCCTACTCCACTTTGGTGCAACAATCAAAGTGCCATCAAGCTTGCCAAAGATCCAGTTCTACATTAGTGCAGCAAACACATTGAGCTACACATGCACTTCATCAGAAATCTTGTTCATGATCATGTTCTTGAAATGCTCTATTGCCCTACAGATGATCAAGTTACAGACATCTTCACCAAGTCTCTTACAGAAGCGGAGTTTTCTAAACCTCGATCTATGTTAGGAGTTCATGAATGTATCCTTAAGGGGGGGTAGGCTCTAATGCCTCCTTTGTTCTCCTAATAGTGTCACTTTTTTAAATCCTTCAATCCTATCCCAAGTTGTTCTTAAGGGGGGATGTTAGGATATTTAGACACTTAGGAGTTAGTTAAGATAAACTTGTGAAATATATCCGTTAGGTAAAGTGTGGTTCTTTAGTATGCATTGGTATGCATTTGTAAATATTATAATCCGACGGTCACGATATTCTCTATACATTAAGTGATCTAACGGTTCAATTTCTCTTAGATCATACCTACCATTGATTTGTGGCTTAACACCCGATTGGTCCATGATCTCTATTTAAAGAACATGGAGGGTCCTTGGCTTGTTGATCGATTATGAGAAGCTCATGTAACTTTCTTTCTTTTGCATAATAAATTGCTACAAGTAGCGATTTGGCTGAGGCCGTGGATTGTTTCCCTCTCGAGGGTTTTAACCACGTGACAAACATCGGTGTATTAATCTGTGATTCATTTGTGTGAAGTGGTTGCTCTAGGTGTTTGGTCTTTTGGGAGTATCCTGTGTACCCAAACATTGAAGAGTTTCAAGGTAGTGTGAATATGTGGGGTACAAAGCCTTAATAAACGCAATGAGCTCAATATAAACTTTTACACCAGTAGATTGAATGTCATGATAAATAACTTTAATTTTAGAAACCAGACTCATAGGGTCATTGTCTTTCAATTCCACATTAAACAACTTCATCAATAATTGAATGACTTCTAGCTTAGAATGTGAATCATATAAGTCTTTTAACTTATTCAAGGCCCCATAAGCATATTTAATGGAAACAATATGTATGCTTACCTCTTCACTGGCAGATCCTGCAATCAAGACATAATCCTTTTGATCCCTTCTCTTCCATATATTAAGGTCTTTATCACTTGTAGATTGTGCTAGTTCACTATCATCTTTCACTTTTTTATTTCCTACTGATTCACTCCCTTCACAAATTCCATCCCATGAGTCTTTAAATATTAAGGTCTATTTGATCTTTTGAAACCATTCTACACAGTTTTCTTTTCACAAGAGTAACACTCCAACTATAGATATAAGAGAATGCATCTCCAAATACAAAATCAGTTTAAGAAATTGATTAAAAAAATGTTGAATGCGGAGTTGGATTTATTTATGTAATTTTGTCACCAATGACTCTTTGGCTTCTCTTAATCAATTGGCTCACATAGACATCACTACATGACCAGAGGATCACAATTTTTACCGATCGAATCTCAACCCTAAATGGGAGGAACAACTTTAAAGACTGCAAGGAATCTCACTCAACACGAGTGGAGGAGGGAGGAGACTTATATACTCGGTTCTGGCAGCAAGCCTAGAGATATGCACACTCACACAATAATAAAAAACAATATGTCATTGAACTTTTGCTTTCCATTCAATATAATAGTATTTACGCCAGTCTGGTGGGAAATCAAATACGAGATGTCTATGATGTGACTGGTACAATATTGCTTCACCCCTCATTCTTCTCACAATCTAATGCACGCAATCAATGGCTCCTCTTCAACTTCTCTCACAATGGCTCCTCATCGGTGGGAATTAGCAGCTTCTCAATAGTGTACAATAAACACATGGACAAATAATCAACCACTGTGCACTTCACATCATCCCAATGGACAAATGATATCTATTGTGTTATCTTTAACTTAGAAGGGAACCCTTGTGCCCATATTCATCACACACATAGCATCTAATGGTGTGGAAACATTTTGTTATATGTCCAACATAGATACATATTCAACACTTTACTGATCTTAATCTATTTTTGTTAGAATAATCAACCCATAGTTTACCCATTTAGACATTAATTTAATTATTTCTGTCTTATTAGCCTAGTTCATGTGTCCCACCTTGTGCAAGTTGTCTATTACCTATCCATAGTGGTCAAACTTGCCTTATTTGACTCATGTAGCGCATGGGAAAGCCCAAGGAATCAAATCTGCTTTATTCCTGGCCTCCTAGGCGCCCTTCTGCTTTTTCTGCTTTATTCCCTGCTTTTTCAGTGTTTTAAGGCAAATAGAAAAGCTACACTAGGTGAGGTGAACTAGTTTTTTGTCCTCTTCATCCTCCACTCTTTTCTCCATGCAAAAGCATGTATGAGCTGCCATTCCACCACTCTTTAGCTTGCCTAAGCCATTTTTCTAATTCGTGAGCTCCATGACAGCTTTGGGATCAACTTTTTACACCTATGGGGGATTTGCTTATTTTTAGTAATCCTGCTTTATGCTAGATTCGAATTGCTCCCCATGCATTCGAATCCCTGATGTATGTTATTTATTCAGCAACCTATTATGATACAGGGTTGGCTATTGTACACTGATTTAATACAGTTTAGTGTTCAGCTCCAATTTCAGTCTCTTTTGTGAGTGATTTTGCATGATCAATTGTTAATTGTTGTGAGTAAAATTAATCTATCACTAGGTTCAATTTACACATGGTATCAGAGCGCTTGTAGATTGTTTTCTCTCCTCCAAAATTGTTTTGCAGGTTCGACATCAGTGACTGGGAGCCTTCTACTGACAGTCGGGACAGATTTTCTAAGCTATGGATGAATCACAGAAAACTATCTTGACTCCCTTCAATTTCTTTGAATGGAAAGCAGAGATGGAGATACTGTTGAGAGTGAAAGGCCTCTACAGGGTGACTATGGCAACGGAAGCAGAGCCCAATGTAGCTGCAGAGAAGATAAAATGGCACAACAGGAGGGATGAGGCTTATGGCCTCCTGTGTCTGAGTATTTCCAGAGACCTCCTTTTCCATCTTGATGGATTGACATCACCGAATGAAGTATGGGAGAAGCTTGCTGATCTTTTTGGAAAGATAGATGAGATGAGGGGACATCAAATCGAAAATGAGTTGATTTCTCTGAGTCCAAATAGCTTTGAATCCCTGCAGCTATATTTCTCCAAGTTCAAAACACTAGTTTTGCAGCTGAAACAGTGTGGGATCGAAAAGAAAGATGATCAGATCGTCTTGGCCATCCTCTCGAAGCTAGGCCCTGACTATTCAGTGTTTTTTTTGACCTTCTATGCCACAAAACTAACAGCTCGAACCTAGAAGATGCCTAGCCTTGCATATTTCATGGAATCTCTCACACAAGAATAGGACAAGTTGGTGATGATGGGCACCATCAAACCATCCAAAGATCAAGCTTTGATTGCTGGAGATTCGAGGGTGGATTCAAAAAGCAAAAAGAAAGCTAAAAATCCACCTGAGCAAAAGAGAGACAAGAAACAGTCTCTAGAGGATCTACAAGGTCCCAAGAAGAACTACCAGAAGAAGAAAAACAAAGGTGAAATGAGCAAGTGCGCATGCTGCAATAAGGGCAATCACACTAAAAGCTCTTGTATGAAGAAGCAAATAGATATGCTGACCCAACTCCTGGAGAAGAATGGCATCTCCCTTCCAGAAAGCTCAAAGAAGAGAGAAGGAGGATCAAGTTCAGATGACAGAGAGAGAGTTCATGCTCTAGTTACTGGCACATCAAGCTCACCCAATTTTATCATTGATTCTGGAGCTTCAAGACACATGGTTTTGACTAAGGAGGCCTTATCCTCACTGGACAAGTCTAAAGGACCATCTATAGTACTGGGAGATGACTCTCTCACTGAAAGTTTGGGTAAAGGAAGGATAGATCTTGATCATGGTCAGTTCAGCAATGTGCTATATGTGCCTGGTCTTGCCTCCAACCTCCTATCAGTGTACCAGATGACCCACACTGGGTCTCCTAAGAAAGTCATATTCTCACCTGATGAAGTTGAGATCACAGAGATCTCAACTGGTAGAGTCATTGCAAAAGGAGTTGCGAATCATGCTCAAAAGGTATACATGTTCTCACACTTCCTACCTTACTCAAACCCCTCTGCTCTTCTGATTCATGCTAATGAAGCAAGCAAGCTTTGGCATGAAAGATTTGACCACCTAAAATACAAATATCTTTTTGATCTTAGTGAAAAAGAGATGGTCATAGGGTTGCCCAAGATAAAATTTTCCAAAGGAGTCTGCCAAGGTTGTATCCTAAGAAAACACCCAGAGCACAAATTTGAGAGAGTTAGTCATGAGAGAACCTCTGCACCCCTCGAGCTGATCCACAGTGATGTTGCTGGCCTATTCCCTCATATGTCCATGAGTCAGGGAAAATATGCATTGACTTTCATTGATGAATTTTCCAAGTATTGCTGGGTTCACTTCCTGAAACACAAGTCTGAATTTTTTGACCTATTCAAAGTCTTTAAGGCTTTGGTTGAAAACCAGTCTGGAAGGAAACTCAAGGACCTCAGATCTGACAATGGTGGTAAGTATGTCAAGTCTGAGTTTATTAATTATTGTGTAGATGCAGGTATTCAGATGCAGCATTCTATCCCTTACACACCACAGCAAAATGGTGTTGCTGAGAGGAAGAACAGATCACTGAAGGAGATGGCAACATGCATGATGGAGGCCAAAACTTTGCCACCAAAGTACTAGGCCGAAGCTATCAACTGTGTAGCTTATATTCAGAATAGGGTGCCTCACAAACAGCTTGATGGAATGACTCCCTTCGAAGCATGGAGTGGGCACAAGCCAGATGTGACCCATTTAAGGATTTTTGGCTCAAAGGCTTGGGCTAGAATTCCAACAGAGAAGAGGAAGGCTTTGCAGCCCCAAAGCCAAGAGTGTATTTTTGTTGGATACTCTGAAGATTCAAAAGGGTACAAGTTGATAAATTTGAGCACAAACAAAGCCTTCATTGAAAGGTGTGTTCAGTTTGAAGAAGAACCCCTTGCAGCAGTGGAAGTTGGTGAAGCCTCTTCACCACCCAAACCTCAAGAAGTAAGTAAAGAGTTTGTTGAACATGCTGATTCTGATTTGTCTGATGGAGATGAGTTTATTGCAGACCCTAACAGCCCTACAAGGCCAAAATGGGCAGCCAATACACTACATGCAGCAGGAGAGCTAGCTGGGGATCCCAATGACCCAAGGAGGACTAGATCTCAGTTTGAGAGTGGTCTGTGCATGAAGGATCCTCTGTTTGCTGAAAAATGCTATTTGATGGTGGAGTCTGATCCTCAAACATATGAAGAAGCAGTAGGAGATCCCAGATGGCAAACAGCCATGAAGGAGGAGTTCAGCTCACTCCAGAAGAGCAACACATGGGAGCTAGTGGATCTTCCCCCAGGGAGAAAACTAGTACAGTGTAAGTGGGTCTATAAGACCAAATTTGCTGCTGATGGTTCACCACTGAAGTACAAGGCCAGATTGGTAGCCAAGGGCTACTCACAGGTTCATGGCATAGATTACAATGAGACTTTTTCCCCAGTGGAAAAGATGGATTCCATCAGGCTAGCCTTAGCCATTGCAGCCTCAAGGCAATGGGAGGTACATCACATGGATGTAAAATGTGCCTTCCTGAATGGAGATCTCAATGAAGAGATGT
>LPNX011229284.1:5717-76151 GCA_001517045.1 Pseudotsuga menziesii | reverse complement strand
TTTTCAGTGTTTTAAGGCAAATAGAAAAGCTAGACTAGGTGAGGTGAACTAGTTTTTTGTCCTCTTCATCCTCCACTATTTTCTCCATGCAAAAGCATGTATGATATGCCATTCCACCACTCTTTAGCTTTCCTAAGCCATTTTTTTAATTCGTGAGCTCCATGGCATATTTGGGATCAGCTTTTTACACCTATGGGGGATTTGCTTATTTTTAGTAAGCCTGCTTTATGCTAGATTCGAATTGCTCCTCATGCATTCAAATCCCTGATGTATGTTATTTATTTAGCAACCTATTATGATACAAGGTTGGTTATTGTATACTGATTTAATACAATTTAGTGTTCAGCTCCAATTTCAGTCTCTTTTGTGAGTGATTTTGCATGATCAATTATTAATTGTTGTGAGTAAAATTAATCTATCACTCGGTTCAATTTCCACAATTTTTATAACTAAATGAGTTAGCATACATGGGTTTCTTATGCCTTGTAATCTATTCATATCTTTTGTGAAATGTAACTTGTTGTTTGGAACCAAGTCCTCCTTTGTCACACACGCCATCACTCATGATTTGATGTCCAATGCCAGTTTTATCTTTTGAAAATCATTGGAAGCTCATAATTTCATCTAGGTTTGTCTAGCTATTGTTAAATTTGGTTTGAGTATTTGCATCAATGCATGCTTCAATTTTCCCTTGAATTGTGCAAATTGTTTCAGCTCTCAAGTGTGAAATTTATGACTCTTTTAGAATAATTTGTTCAAGTAGTAGCTTATTCATTAATTCTGACTCCTTCCAAGATTTTTCAAGAGCACATTTGTTTTCTTCCAGTTTCTAAATTTTTTCTTTTGCGCAAAACAATTTCTCTTCTCTGACATTCATTTGCTTCCCCAATGCTTCATGCATGTCTTTAATTTTCTTTACTTGTTCTTCTACCTTTTCTGGTTGTTCCTTTAGAACCTTATTGTCTTGTCTTGATTTGTTCGAATATTTCAGTGCACTAACCAATTTTCCTTCCCAGTCAACTTCATTATTGTCATCATCTTCAGATTTTGAACATTCTTCAACACTACTGAACTTTTCCCTCATTTTAGGGTTCGACAATGGTAGAGTGATTTCATCAGAGGGATTTTTATTTTTGATAGTATTCTCCAATTTGAATGATGATTTTGTGTTGCTTGATTTTTTTCATTTCTTCAGACTTTGGAGAGGGCAGGTGAATTCCATTGTAGGTCCATTTCTTTGACGATTTTGATGTATTGGCTAAAGCTACTCTAACTCATGATTTTCCTCCAGATGAGTTTTCATCTTGGACCAGTACCATGAACAATACATTCCTTTGGAAGTCACTTCTATCTTCTTCCTTTGAAACATTATCCTCATGTTGGGGCTTGGAAATTCGTAGGTGAAAACAGTAAGGGATTCTCCCCAATCAACGTTCCCAACTAGCCCATTGACTGTTTGGTATAGAGAATCCGTCCGGTTTACGGTCCGGCTACCGTAGGTCAAAGTAACAAAACAAAGGCTTTTACCGGTTGCGGCCCGGTCCACGGAGTTTTTTTTGTTGTATTTTTGACTTAATGTATGATATGCAAGTGCCTAACTAACAATGCAGGGTGCTAAAGATGCAAGGAACAATCACAATGTGATGCACAGGTTCTTACCTCTCGTCTTAAGGTTCACAAGCATACCAAAACACATACAACACAAAAAATTAAACTAACTACCTAAACTATCCCTAGGGAGCAGAGTTATCATTCATTAGTGAGTAATACATTTTGTACGTGCATTATGAAGAGTTACAGATAGCTGATACTTCATTCAAGACACATGAACAATTACAGATATTTAAACAACCAGATAGCCGATTATTTTATGAACAACATTTATTACTCACAGTGGAAGACATCCCAAAAAATACTGAAGAACACTCAACAAGAACATAGGTTTAGGAAGTTAAATACTCTCACAGTAAATGAAACACGGCTGAAAATGAAATAGTTCCTCTTCAACATTATTCATTTAGTATCATTGATACATTCCACATTTCACTCTCTCCAGCAGGAAAAAGTTGCACTTTCTGACTGTAAAACGAAATAGTTCCTCTTACAAGCAAAAGAGTTTACAAATTTTTCAGGGAAAAAGCCCTTTCTCCATCCTATCTTTACAATATTTAAACTATTTCCACAGATCGTTTGGGCTACCTCCCAATGTGTCACTTTCCAGTCTCTCAAACGTTTTCTATTCCTCATCAGGCTGCTAATGTTTTATCTTCTCTTCGTATGCTCGAGATTAGTTGAATAACTGATGGTCCTTTCAGATCTGAGTTTTTTGTTGCCTTCGATCTTGTCTTTTCCTTCTCTATCTTCTTTACGACTTGGCCGGTTTTGACTTGATCATGCTACGCCTTCACACCATGGTTGCCACAAGAGTCCCCCGAAGTTCACCTGCAATCAATTACTGGCATCATTTGTTGGACTAGTGTGCTTTAAACATTAAAATTACCATCTGAAATGGCTAAGCCACAAGAAAACGGCCAGGTGCATCCGGACAGAGTCTCGATTAAGCTTTGGGTGGGAAAGCTCTAAATCGGCAGTCGGGAAGCTTTGACATCGGAAGCGAAAGGGATTTCCTAGCCGCAACGGAAAACAAGCTAAAGTGGCACCAAACACGAGTGACAGAAACCTCAATCGGAAGTCGGATGGCTTTCCACTTCGGGAGCAAATGACCCTCCTAGCCGCAACGGCGGAAGAGTAAAGGGCTCACGCATGCGACAACAGGGCGGGAAGACTCAATCGAAAATCGGAAGGGTAACGAAATCGGAAGACTAACGACTCCCCAGCCGTAACGACGGAAGGGTGACGACTAAGACACGCGGCCTTCAGGCAGGGAAAAAAAAATCTAAATCGGACGTCGGGGCACTTTGTGTTTCGGACGCTAAACTTCTTGGGCGGCCGCAACAATGGAAGGGAGAAGGATTGAAGCTTCCGATTCAATATAAAAAGATGCCCGATTCACGAAAACTTGAGTGTTTTGAACAGTTAAGGATCAGCAACAGTTAAATTCGTTCTTCCTGCGAAAGGTGGCCTTAAAGGACAACGATTTGACTTCTCCAAATTCATACCCTCGATCCAACACGAAAATCAAATACAAACGATCTCTGAAAACAAGCCGCAATCTAATAATCAGAATCAACCAAATCTAAAGCAAGACCTCACGAGATCAAACAACTTGAAATGATAAGGAGGGGCCCAAAATTTAAGAAACTTGGGGAGAAAAGTTGCAGCTGCAACAACTGGCGATTACCTGGTGAACCTAGATCTCTGGGTGATTAATCTTTGAGTGACAGACTATTTAACAGCAAAGCATCATATTGAATTCTTCCAGCAATATGGATTTCTCAAATGACCGAAGTGTGTACCCTTAATCATCGATGACAGTCCAATTAGGGAGAGTGGAAACCAGAATCGTCAAGTCCAGATAACTATGCTGAGGCCAAAGGATGAGTTTCGTTATTACCTTTGTCTCCAGGTGGCTAATAGCTTTGGACACCATAGGATTGTAGCATATGGTAAACAGAAATATTCATTTGTTCCTCATTCTCCTGCCATTTTAGTACCTTTTGTACTTTTGGACTTTTGTCCCTTTTCTTATGAGTCCTCCTGAATGCCCTGTCTTACTGAATTTTACTTCAGGATCCTCTATCCCATAGTTTCCTTTTGTGTGAGTGGTATACTTTAAGTTTCAGCTCACGGACGAAGAGGATCTTTAGGCAACTTGGTACTCATGATTCAGCACCTGCTTAAATTTATGATGCTTTCCTAGGAGTTTTTTGACTCTTTATTTGCCTATTGGCATTCGTTTCTTGGCATGAGATCATTTATATTCAATATACTGTTCACCTTGCTCCTTTCCATGGGTCCTCTGCCGCTGCCCCTTAGAACAATTTAAGTGTGAAGTGGATGGAGCCCCAACATAGTGTTCCAGACTCTCTGAATCCGGTTTATTACACGGGGATTAAGCAGGACCTCAATGCACACAGAAATATTCGAGAAAACGACTAAGCTGGAAGAAAATATTTAATATAAACAACAACCCACAGTCTGATCACCAAATTGTTTATCACTCCCAAAAATCCTGATGTTCCCATGCAACCGCAGGTTTGCTCCCTTTATTGAAAACAAGAAAAATCAAACTAAAACAAACTAAAAAACATGACTCACAGACTACCAGATGGATCATTTATATACAGGACAGAAGCATTCAAACAAACTCAGGAAAAATAAGGCTTGAGAACCAAACCATTTACTGGTAGGTTCTCCTCCCACCCCTGCAAATCTTGCAACTTGTAAGTAGAAGGACCAAGCTTGGCTGCAATTTGAAAAGGGCCTACCCACAACTGCTGGAATTTGGTGTGCTTTCCTTTCTCATCATGGGGGTGGTCCCATTTGAGGACTAAGTCTCCTACTTCAAAGTCTTTTGTTCCAGCTTTATGCTTGTCAAACCATCTCTTAATTGACTCTTGTTGTAGCTTAAAGCGTTCTCTGGCTTTAGATCTGGCCTCCTCTGCTTTCAGGAGATTATATATTCTTATTTGTAAAAATTCATCATCCGCCCCCCTAGACTCTTGAGCTAGTATGGAAGATGGTAGCATGATATTGGGAGGAAGGATGACTTCTTTACCATAGACAAGGGTATATGGAGACACTCCAATCGCGGATTTGGGGGTGACTCTATCAGCCCAAAGGGCATTTGGTAACGCGGAGTGCCAACTCCTCTGGTTTTCTACCACAGTCTTCTTTAAAATTCTAATCAAATTTTTGTTAGAGGATTCAGCCAGGCCATTTCCTTGTGGATAGTAATTAGCAGAATAATGCAATTTTATCCCTTTATCATGAGCAAAAGCGGTCAATTTGATTGATGAAAAGTATTTGGCATTACAAAAACTAATGAAACTGGAACTCCAAACCTGGTCATGATGTGGTCTTGTAAGAAGCTGATGACTTCATCTTCATTTATCTTGTGTAGCGGAATAGCTTCGACCCAGCGAGTGAAATAATCAGTCGCAATAAGAATGTACTTGTGTTGCAGGGAAGAATTCAGTTTTATTTCTCCAATAATATCCAGCCCCCACTGCTCGAATGGTTTCGTGATCATCACAGGCTTTAGGGGTGCTGCTGCTTTAGGCTGTCTTCCGCCACACCTTTGGAAAATATCACATTTCCTGACATGTGCATGTGCATCCTTGAAGAGTGTAGCCCAATAGTAACCAGCTCTGAGGATTTTATGGGCTGTAGTGTCTCCTGAATAATGTCCCCCAGCAAAACCGTCATGTAATTCTGACATTACTTTCTTCGCATCTTCTTTTTCTAGACATCTGAGGAGAACCCTGTCATAATTCTTTCTGAATAATACTCCTTCAACAAGTTGATAGGAGGCCGATTTAAGACGCAGAGCTCTTCTTTGTTTGGAATTCCAATGTTCTGGCAACAACCCTGCCTACAAGTAATGCACCAAGTCTCTATACCAAGATCCGGGAGCTGTAAAAAAAGGACATACATCCATTACATGTAATTCAGCCTCATCCTCCCATGCTTGCTCTTCATTGTTCCCACTTTCAGTCATAAGCTTGCACAATCCTTGTCCTTTCACTATAGAGGTTGGTTTGAATTCAAGATCGTATTCTTGAAGAGCCGTTACCCAGTTGCCCCTTTTTTCTCCTAACTCTTTCTGTATGAGAAGGGATCTTACTGCTGGGTATGGGACTATTACCTTGGTTCGATTTTTTAATATATAAGGCCTGAATTGCTTTACTGCCTTAAATACTGCGTAAGCTTGCTTGTCAATGGCTGGGTAGTTTAATTCAGCCCCTTGTAGACCAGTACTCATAAAAGAGATTGGGAATTCATCCCCCCCCTTCTTCCTTTTGGGTGAGCACGGCTGCCAACGAATCATCAGATGCAAAAGTACATAAAATAAAGTCTTTATCGAAATCTAGACTTTTCAAGGAGGGTGCATGTGCAACAGTAGTTTTAATTTTGCTGAAAGCATTCTTCTCAAGTTCAGTCCACTTGAATTGTGCATTCTGCTTGACCATCTGCTGAAGCGGCTTAACAGTCTAGGTGAAATTAGGCACAAACCTTCGTATGAAATTTATGGTTCCCATGAAGGATTGCATTCCCTTTTTGTTATGGGGCAAGGGGATTTGTTCGATGGCCTTGATTCTTTCTGGGTCGATGGAGATCCCTTGCTTTGAAACTATGTGGCCCAACAACTTTCCTTCCGTGACAGCGAATACACACTTCTTAGGATTGAATGAAATGCCATACTTACGACAGCGTTCGAAAATTTGCCTTAAGTGAAATGCATGTTCTCCCCTTTTCTTCGAGAATATTGTAATATCATCAAGGTATACTATAGTGCTTCGGCCAATCAACCCGCGGAAAGCTATGTTTATAGCCCTTTGAAATGTTGCCCCAGCATTTATAAGCCCAAAAGGCATTCTTCTATAGGAAAAGGTTCCCCATTTAGTTTTGACCGTTGTCTTTAATCTGTCTTCTTCGGCTACTAATACTTGGTTGTAGCCAGAGAAACCATCTAATAATGAAAACAGTTCAGAACTTGAAACCATCTGTAGCAGCTGCTCCATGGGTGGCACAGGATAGTTATCTTTATCTGATGCACGGTTTAAGTTCCTGAAATCCACGCAGAGTCTGATTTCTCTAGACTTTTTCCTTATTGGTACCAGATTTGATACCCACTCAGAGTGTCTGACTTTGAAGATGATTCTTGCGTCCAATAACTTCTTCACTTCACTTTGAATCAATGGTTCCAATTTTGGATGCATTTTCCTTGAAGGCTGCTAATATGGCTTGACTCTGGCCTTGATGGGAACAACGTGCTTGATGATGCTGGTGTCATACGTTTTCAAATCTTCGTACGTCCATGCGAAAACATCTTTATACTGTTTAAAAAGACTGATGAATTTGTCTCTTTCTATTGGAGAACAACATTTGCCGAGATTCACGAATTTAGGAGCCGTTTCAGTCCCCAAATTTATCAGTTCGAACTGTAGCGATAAGCTGTGTGTCTTTACGTTGGGTGGTCTTCTGAATTTTTCATTTAAATCGAACATTTTTTCCAACGTTCTAACTCCCTTAGGAATGAAATTATCGTATTTCATCTCAGCCTGATGCTCTTCATCGTCTATGATCGCTCCTTTAAACACCTCATCATTCATTAAACATTCTATGATCTGCTGGTCATCATCAAACACTCATAGGTTCGTAATCATATCAGGTACAGAGGGCCTGAAAAGCAGTTCGATTGAACATCGATTATTAGTGGGTACGAGTCTAGCGGCTGATGTGGCCAATAGATCAGCAGCTGCGTTTTTTATTCTTGGAATTGAAATAATGTTAAATGCATTAAAATATTTCAGCAAATCCCATACCTCATTCTGGTAAGCTTTTAAGTGAGGAGAAATACAATGTATCTGATTCCGGATTTGTTTCACAATTATTTCAGAATCCCCAAAAACTTTTAGATTACTTACCTTTAATTCAATTGCCTTCTTTAGTCCCTGCACCAGTGCTTCATACTCAGTTGTATTATTAGTACACTCAAACTCTAATCTACATGATAGGAAATGTTTATTCTTCTGTGGGTCAATCAGGACACAGTCGGCCCCTGACCCTTCTAATGTCTTAGAGCCATCGAAAAATAAAGTCCAAAAATCATTAACTACTGGAAATGAATCTACTCCTACTGCTAAGTCTACTATTTTACAGTCAATCTCATCAGCCTGTGAGAATCGAAGGAGATCAGGCTGGGTATCAGATGTGTTGCTGGCTTCTTCTTCTTGGTAATTACCTGGTTCCAACTCAATAAAATAGTTTCCCAATACAGAATCCACTGGTACGTTCTTCTCCTCCAGTTGAGTAACATTGTACTTCATGTGAGGCTCTCTTAAAATCTTGATCTGATTCGGACTTCCTTTGTATGGCAACCATAGGTGCGACCAATCTGAGGCGAAATATCCATTTAATTTGGTTGACCAATCTCTGCTTAGGACGAGACCGTAAGCATCTGGTATATCAGCCACCACGATGTTAATAACTTGGCACACTTTGTCATTAGATGCCAGACAGACTAGGACATCTTCCAGCTCACCAATAACCTTCACATCCGTTCTGTCCAATTGAACCACCCTCCACGTGGACGGCTTAGGCTGCCCATTGATCTTTTTACAGACTGATATGGGCATAACATTTACTGACGCCCGTGAGTCTACCAAGCAGTTATGTACATTATGATTGAAAATTTCAAACGTGAGGAGGAAAGGTGGGTGTTTGCTTTTAGACTTACCTTCGACGCTGGTTTCTCCAATTTCTTCCTCTTCCTGAGGTTGGTTACTCGCGGGCAGCTTCTCATCCGATGTCTCCAGCGCTTTCAATAATTTTTCCTTTTGCTAAGGCACTTTACAGATTTCAAATAGTGGAACAGTCGCTTTTATCTTCTTTAAATCTTCCACAATGTCATAATCCATCGGCTTCTCAATGGGATGGGGTTTTCCAGCAATTTCTTCACTGGGGTTGGCCTACGCGTTACTCTGCCTAGGATCTTGGCTGGTGACAGTGAACTCTGGAATTTTATTAGCCAATGATTTGTCTTGAAATCTCTTCTTAACATTTCTCTGCAGCCTCTTAATCTTTGGGAGTATAAGACTGTCTTCCCTAACCGTCCCTTGGCTCCTCGTGGCTACGTTGGTTTCCATAACGCCTTTACACCCCTGAGTCTTTTCTTCTTTAGCATCAAATAGTGAGACAGAATTCCATAAAGCCAAGGTTTCCTCTTCCTGTTCATGAGTAGACGTGGAAGCAGAATTTTCTTTTCTTTCCTCATTTCCCTCTTCTGTCAATCTAGAATTTAACAGCTGATTCATATCCAACGTCATCGAATTTATCCACTGCGGACAATTCTTCTGAGAATGTGGCTGTTGGTGGAATGTGCAAAAATTATCCAAGCCCACCTCTGTCAAGTTCATAGATGCAGTATTTTGAAGAGGCGATTGAGAATGGTGGTTATCCTCTCTTTTCTTATAATATGGCTTAAAAAACTTTTGTGCCTCCTTTTCTTTCTCCATATCTATGATTTTATTGGAAAGCTTCTGCATCATTTTGGCCATATTTTCCAAATCTGGAGACTTTTCTTCCTTAGGCTTGGCAAACAATAAGGTTTTTCTTCCTGTACCTTTCTCTCCAGACTGTTCTGGATAGTCTTTAATGCTCTCTCTTTCAGCTTCCACCACTTCTGCTTCCTCATAGGTTTCTGTCAGAGTAGGCTTGGCTCTACCTTTGGCAAACATGGCCAAATTAGGGCCTAAAGCTGAAGTATAGTATTCAATAAGAACTTTGTCTGAAGGCTTATCTGTTTCAGAGAAGTTCTTGAGATATGCTGCAAACCTTTGAGTGAAACTGTGCACTTTTTCTTTTCTTTCTTTCTTCAACGCGCATAACCCTTTTTTTCTTTTTTGGCATGAGTCTTCTGAGTTGCATACTTACTTCTGAACATTCTTTTGAAGGTATCCCAATCAGGGATAGAGTTAGCCTGCAATCCAAAGTACCATGACGCTGCAGCTCCTTTAAGGGTATGTGGGAACAGTCTGCATACCACGTCTTCATGTTCCCCGGCCCTTAATCCTTCAATTGCCAAGTAAAAGCTTTGTAGGTGATCATCTACTAGTATTTTCTCATTAGGATCAAACTTGGGCAACATCTTGTCAAAGGCTTGAGGTAGGTCATGTAAAGGAGGTGTAAGGTTTAATGGTGATCTAGCTCTCCATGCAGGAGGTGGATTAGGTGGGTTAGGTGGTTGATTAGCATTAACTCTTGCCATGAGTCTGGGTGGAGAGTGAGGAGGTGAACCAACTGGAGTGTGAGCAGGAGAACCGTGAGGGGTTTCTGGGCCTTCTTGATTCAAAGGTAGCACAACTTCCTGTAAGGCTGTTTCTACAAGCTCTTCCCAGTCTCCAACCAGCGCTGAGCCTTCTGCTTCAGGATGATCCTTCCTTTTATACTCTCTTCTGGGCAGTTAAGGGATGATTGGCAATCCTCCAATCTTCTTTATGTATGCCCTGGTGTGTCTTCTCAGATCATTAACAATTTCATTGTCAACAGAATATATATGTTCTCTTTCTTTTGGAATTGGATTACGAAACCCACTGCTTTCAGAACTGTTACCGGTGGAATATTCTCGGGAAAACGGGTTTCCTCGGCCAGTCATGCACTGGCGGCCCTCCTTCTAGCACCAAAACTGTTGGGGCCTGGAAATTCACAGGTGACAACAGTAAGGGATTCTCCCCAACCAACGTTCCCAACTAGCCCGTTGACTGTTTGGTATAGGGACTCCATCCGGTTTACGGTCCGGCTACCGTAGGTCAAAGTAACAAAACAAAGGCTTTTACTGGTTGCGGCCCGGTCCACCGAGTTTTTTTTTTTTGTATTTTTGACTTAATGTATGATATCCAAGTGCCTAACTAACAATGCATGGTGCTAAAGATGCAAGGAACAGTCACAATGTGATGCGGAGGTTCTTACCTCTCGTCTTAAGGTTCACAAGCATACCAAAACACATACAACACAAAAAATTAAACTAACTACCTAAACTATCCCTAGGGAGCAGAGTTATCATTCATTGGTGAGTAATACATTTTGTACGTGCATTATGAAGAGTTACAGATAGCTGATACTTCATTCAAGACACATGAACAATTACAGATATTTAAACAACCAGATAGCCGATTATTTTATGAACAACATTTATTACTCACAGTGGAAGACATCCCAAAAAATACTGAAGAACACTCAACAAGAACATAGGTTCAGGAAGTTAAATACTCTCACAGTAAATGAAACACAGATGAAAACGAATAAGTTCCTCTTCAACATTATTCATTTAGTATCATTGATACATTCCACATTTCGCTCTCTCCAGCAGGCAAAAGTTGCACATTCTGACTGTAAAACGAAATAGTTCCTCTTACAAGCAAAAGAGTTTACAAATTTTTCAGGGAAAAAGCCCTTTCTCCATCCTATCTTTACAATATTTAAACTATTTTTGCAGATCGTTTGGGCTGCCTCCCAACGTGTCACTTTCCAGTCTCTCGAACGTTTTCTATTCCTCATCAGGCTGCTAACGTTTTATCTTCTCTTCATATGCTCGAGATTAGTTGATTAACTGACGGTCCTTTCAGATATGAGTTTTTTGTTGCCTTTGATCTTGTCTTTTCCTTCTCTGTCTTCTTTATGACCTGGCCGGTTTTGACTTGATCATGCTATGCCTTCACACCGTGGTCGCCACAAGAGTCCCCCGAAGTTCACCTGCAATCAATTACTGGCATCATTTGTTGGACTAGTGTGCTTTAAACATTAAAATTACCATCTGAAACGGCTAAGCCACAAGAAAACGGCCAGGTGCATCCAGACAGAGTCTCGATTAAGCTTTGGGTGGGAAAGCTCTAAATCGGCAATCGGGAAGCTTTGACGTCGAAAGCGAAAGGGCTTTCCTAGCCGCAACGGAAAACAGGCTAAAATGGCACCAAACACGGGTGACAGAAACCTCAATCGGAAGTCGGATGGCTTTCCGCTTCGGGAGCAAATGACCCTCCCAGTGGCAACGACGGAAGAGTAAAGTGCTCACGCATGCGACGACAGGGCGGGAAGACTCAATCGGAAATTGAAAGGGTACCAAAATCGGAAGACTAATGACTTCCCTAGCCGTAACGGTTGAAGGGTGACGACTAATACACGCGACCTTCAGGCAGGGAAAAAAAATCTAAATCGGACGTCGGGGCACTTTGCGTTTCGGACGCTAAACTGCTTGGGCGGCCGCAACAACGGAAGGGAGAAGGATTGGAGCTTCCGATTCAATATAAAAAGATGCCCGATTCACGAAAACTTGAGTGTTTTGAACAGTTAAGGATCAACAACAGTTAAATTCGTTCTTCCTACGAAAGGCGGCCTTAAAGGACAACGATTTGACTTCTCCAAATTCACACCCTTGATCCAACACGAAAATCAAATACAAACGATCTCTAAAAACAAGCCGCAATCTAATAATCAGAATCAACCAAAGCTAAAGCAAGACCTCACGAGATCAAACAACTTGAAATGATAAGGAGGGGCCCAAAATTTAAGAAACTTGGGGAGAAAAGTTGTAGCTGCAACACCTCCTCAGTGTACAAAATTTGCTTCTACCTTTGAAATTTATTTGTGTCCCAACTCTGTTCTACTGGTGCTTACTTCTTCATTCTTGATAGTTTGACTATTCTTCACTTTCACTATCTTTTTTTCTTCATATGTACATTTTGAAGTGAAGTGTCCAATCATGTTGCATTTAAAGCACTTAAAGGGTAGCTTTCCTTTGTATTTTCCTTGACCTATTTTCTTTTTTTCACAAAATTAGCCTATTCTTCATTTGAAATGTCAGCTATGTTCTTGCACTCATTATTGTTGGATTTTGGCTTGCCTGTGGCTTTAAAACCTGCTTCCTTTTTGGAAACATTCTCAGGTTCTGTCCTCATCTTATTCACAGTGAGAATTCCATATAGATCATCTTTTGTCAAGTTGTTTAAGTCAAATATGTCTTCTAATACTGACACTTATGAATTGAACCGTGAAGGAAGGATTCTCATGATTTTTTGTACAACTGATTTTTCCTCAATTGTTGCTCCAAGTCCCTCTATAGTATTTATTATCTCATCAACTCTGATAAAGTATGCTGCAATGTCTTCCTCCTCCTTCCTCTTGAGCATTTCAAATTGTGTAGAAAAGTTTTGCAACTTGGCCTTCTTAACTTTTTCATCTCCTTCATAAATACTCTTTAATTTGTCCCGGACTTCATTTGATGTAGTACACTGCATCACTTTGGTAAATTAGACATAAACTAGCCCGCATAGTATTATATTCTTTTATCGTTCATTCTATTCATATTGTCTTTTGTTTCAAGGTCAACTAACACTGTTCTAGAAGTTGTGCACTCATCGGTTTCTTCAAATTCATTTGCACTTTCTTTTGGAACCTCGTATCCATCCTCCACTAATTCCAAACATCCATACCAAGAGACTGCAAATAAACCTCCATGTGTATTTTACAAAAAGCATAATTAGGGTCATCCAATATCAGTGCTTGATTGATAGACTAACCTTATTGTTTGTCCATATCTGCGCTGGATCTTACTTCCAGATGTTAATCTGTTACTAAAGACACCCACTCTGATATCAATTATTGGATTTATCTTATTACTGAGAGGGGGGTGAATCAGTAATAATGCATATATATATATTATTTCACTCTAACATATTTTCACCAATTAAAACTTTTCAGCAATAATAATAACAAGTACAATAGACTACAAGTATGTGAGAATAATCGTATATCTATAAATATATAATGATTACATCAGTGGGACAATGAAATCTACAAACATGAGAACCCACTCATTTCAGGAGTTGATTTGATTCTCAATTAGAAATATGATGGTTACTGGAACTGGCCTGCAACAACTTCAATCTACATGAGCACTGACTCACGAACTTCAAGCAGCGACCTTAACAAATGTATTTTTTACTACACAAACTATGACTTGTAGCAATCAAGCTCTGACCCATGGATAACTATGATCTCTGAGCATGGAAGAACCAACCTCCGAATTATATTCTCCATCTCCAATTGGAAGGAGGGTCCAACCCCCTAGGTTTTATCTTCTCCAACATAAAGGATGCTATAACACCCTGAGGTTATTTCCTAGTACCAAAAGGAAGGAGGCTACAACCCCCTATTCCTTACCCCATCTAACCTCCCTCATATGAAATTAGAATGTATTGAATAACAACAATATAAAAAATACCTCATCTTTGATGAGCTTCTTCTTTACCAATCCACAATTGTTCTAACTTATTCTACATGAGTATTTTTTCTAAATATCTACATCAAGAAAAACAATTTCCAAAACTACGATGTGTGATAGTCACTATGATATAAATCTATTCTATAGTTATGCGATATGTGTCTTTACATTGAACAATGTTCCTAACTCGGTCTCTTTTGTTGTTATGTGGTCTGCATTTTTCAATGAGTAAGAACATTGCACATCCTTGATATGGGTATACTCTTCATCTAATGTCCTTCTTTCTATTCAACATTTGTTATTTTGTGCACTTCGTCTTCGCTGCATAAAAAATATTTCTACGATCAACGAGCCATTGATACTCCAAAGAATTATGAAACTTGTATAATTAGATTATCTCAGTTCTTCATTCTTCACAATCTTACTTCAAGACATGTGTCTACTTGATGAAGTTCATTATCCTTGGATAACACCCCACTTGTTTTCATTTTCTTCAAGTTAATATTTGTGTCAATGTGTCGTTTATCTCAATTCATCTTTGTGGGGTTTGACACACATATGCCAACGTCCTTGTGGGACTTTTTCATATAGGTTCATAACTCATATTTTTTTTCACAATTCTTCGTACCACATAACACTTTCTTTGTGGGACTTTTACATACAAGTTTATGTTTTGTGTTCTTCATTCATAAATCTCACACAAATGGTATTTGTGCATACCTTCCATTTTCAGTGTTCTTATTTGTGGATTACTATTTGCACACTTGTAACCAATGTCGTGGTGGGATCACTGGTCTTATAGGATTTCCGCATTCTTCCATATGCATTTCTTCAAGATGGATTTATGTGAGGAGGTCTTCAACATTAGTGTATTCCTTGTCATTAATTACAACTTGTTCAACAATCTATGTAACACTCTCCTTTGTCATCAATGACAATTATGTCCAATGGCAATTCAACACCTTTGATATTTTTTATTATGTTCAACACATAATCATTCGATCCTTTGACATCATGTTTAGCACATAATCATTCGATCATTTGACATCATGTTTAGCACATAATCATTCGATCATTTTAAATCAATGACAATACATGTTCAACAATATCCCCCCTTTTCATTGATATCAACACTACTTTGTTATAACTCTGTCTTAATCTCCCTCTAAAGTCCAGCTCTTCTTTTTTGCATCAAAGGATCCCTTTGTGATCATGCTCTTGCTTCTTTTGCACAATTTTTTCTTCCAACTTCTTCCATTTTCTCATTGCTCCCCCTGTCATTAGAATTTCTCTTTCTCTTCCCCTTTGACATAAATGGAAAAGAGACTCCCTTTTTTATTGACTCCCACTAGATTTGTGCTCACTTCTTCCTATTTGGTTTTCTTCTAGTATGCCAGCTCACATATTACTCATCTTTGCATCAGATTTATAAAATTGATCTGTTATTCCTCATCACCATTGTCTGTTTCTTATTTAATGTAGTATGTTATTGATCTATCTCGGATTTCAAACATGAGGTATTTTATGAGTGCCAATAAATTAGCGTGTTTTCTCACATATTTCCAACTGTTTGCATGCATGGTGAGTGTTGATATGTTTGATAACTTGCCTACTTGTTGTGTTTGTACAAGGACTTTATTTCGACATCATTCTTTCAAATCACTTTTTGTCCTTTATCAACCCATGCATTAAATTTTGATATCATTGTGATATCCCTTGGACTGCACAATGCATGAATTCATCAACTTCGACGTCCTTTCAATTTATGTCTGAGCATGTGAAGAGAAGTATCTCCCAATTCTATAAGTTGGTAGTGTTTTCATTTGGCTGACCACCCTGGCTCATACTATGTCCATCCTTTCTCTAGTATTGGTGACTCAGGTTAGCATTTTTCAACTTTCCTTCGTCGTCATGTCTTTCTTCTAGAGATTAAACAATTCCCTTAAAAACATTCGTTCAGTGGTCCAGTCTTAGCAGGCGGACTTGGGACGGGTAAGGGTGGATATGGGTGCTTGAAAAAACCAGATACATGAGTCCAATTTTATGCCATGGTACCATCAATCGCAGTTTAACAAGAGCACTTTTGAGTTGTTGTCCAACTTGAGTAGGTGAGTTGATATTTTGGAATTGCAGCAGTAGTAGACACTCGATCTTCTGAGTTTTATTAAGGAAGAGAATACTTCCTTCAATTTTTCATCTTCGACATTGGACCTTCTTCCTTTGCTGTAGTCACTAGAGTCTATAGGGTTGACTCCAATGGATCTGGATCTACACCTATCATTTCTTTCTATCGGCCAAGTTAAAGAAGTCGATCTCGAACTGTGTCTATGACTAATCTTCGTCTTCTATCGGCTTCAATTTTATATATCTTGGATCTAGTTTTGATCCATCCTTGTTCAGTAGCTTAGAAATCCAGTTTTGTACGCCTTCATGGCTTGATGTAATACAAGCTTCGAAGCTCCAAATTTTGTAATTACACTTTTCAATATAATGCAAAACTTTCATTTTGTGAAATCCTTTTGTATTAACTGTACATGTATCTTGTTACTAATTTTATGCATGAAAATCTACACGTTTGATAATAACAACGTACACATTTCATAATATACAATAACAAATTTCAAACGAATTCTATATGCCACAATCTACTATCTTAGTCCTTGAATTCCTGATGTAACTATTTGAACTCATAGATCTTGCATAACCCATTTTGGTTAGCAATGAAGGAAACAATTTCTTATTGCTTGAATTGTGTTGGCATTGTTTATATCTTTTGCGCATTCCTAAGATACCTTATTCACCCATATCTTTTGGTGCACAATCGGCCTCTGCTTCTATGGAAGATGCTCTTTCACAAACTTATGTCAGACATGTCCTTTTGGCCATTCTTCTCTCATGGAACAATTTGAACCCTTGTGCCATTCATCACACACATGACATCTAATGGTGTGGAAGTATTTTGCTATATGTCCAACATAGCTACATCTCCAACACTTTACAAATCTGAAGCTATTTTGATAACTGAAGGGTTTAGCATACCTGAGTTTCTTATGCCTTGTAAGTTGTTTCAATATTTTGTGAAATGTAAAATGTTGTTTAAAACAAAGTCCTCCTTTGTCACACACATCATCACTCATAGTTTTATATCGAATGTTATTTTTATCTTTTGGATATCATTAGCAGCTCAAGATTTCATCTAGGATTGCTAAGCTATTGTTAAACTTGATTTGAGTATCTGCGTTAATGAATGTTTTAGTTTTCCCTTGAATTGTGCAAATTGTCTCAGCTCTCAAGTGTGAAACTTCTGACTGTGTAGCTTATTCATTGATTCTGGCTCCTTCCAATATTTTTCAAGTGCACACTTATTTTCTTCTAGTTCCTCGATTCTTTCCGTTGCGCAAAACAATTCCTCTTCTATGACGTTGATTTGCTTCTCCATTGCTTCATGCATGTCCTGAATTTGCTTGACATGTTCTTCTACCTTTTCCAGTTGTTCCTTTAACATCTTATTTCCTTGAGGATAAAAATAGAGGATATGAAGGTGCTAGTGGAGGTTGATAATTGGTCCAGAAGAAGAATGAGAGAGGAAATCGAAAAAATTAAGAACCCAAGTTGCTTGAACAGGGACGACGACCTGACCATTAGTAGATCTTGGCTACCAAACCTAACTAAATAAAAAATAAATTAATATCAAACCTAAAAGAAAATTCAAATCAATTATTAAATTAACTAATAAATTAAAAATCAAATAAATTATTAAATTAAATTAACTAATAACTTAAACTCAAATTTACTAACAAATTCTTAACTAATAAATTAAATTCAAACTAACAAAAATTACCTATTAACTTAAAATTAAACCAAATCAAATATAATATAAAATTATAATTATAATTATAATTAAATTAAACAAAAATAGAAATTAAAACATAAACTAAAACAAAAGTAAAAAGATTAAATTAATTAACAAGTAATAATTAATAATCAAGGGTTAATCAAAACTAAATAAAAATAAAATAAAAATTAATAACTAATAACTAGGTTTTAATATACCATATACATTGAATTAAAATTTAAATTTAAATAATTAAACCTTAAAAACAACCTATAAACTAAATCAATCTTAGTCGGCACCATCCTAAAAAGGTCGTTCTATATTAATTTATTATTGAAGGATGAACAACTTCCAGGCATCGCTATTGTCCTGAAGATGAGCCATGCATGGCTCGAAACATTGACACTAACTCTTCACTCATCGCAGATTCTCCACAAGATGCCATAAATCTTATTTCATTTTCATGATTTCTTCAAATATTCCAGCGCGTTAACCAATTCGCCTTCCCAATTGACTTCAACATTGTCCTCATCTTTAGATTTTGAACTTTCTTCAGTGCTACTGAAATTTTCCCTCACTTAAATATTTGACAATGGTAGAGTGATTCCATTGTAGGGATGTTTATTTTCGATAGTATTTTCCAATTTGAATGATTCTTTTGTGCTATTTGATTTTTTTATTTTCTTCATACTTTGGAGACGGAAGACTAATTCCATTGTAGGTCCATTTATTTAACGGTTTTTATGTGTTGGATAGAGATCCTTTAACTGATGGCTTTCCTCTTATTAAATTTTCATCTTGGATCAGTTCCATGAACATTAGATCCCTTGGACTGTCAATGTTTTCTTCTTCCTCTGAAACATTATCCTCCTCGATGTACATAATTTTCTTCTACCTTTGAAATTTCTTTTTGTCTACAACTTTGTTCTATTGGTGCTTACTTCTTCGTTCTAGATAGCCTGACACTTCTTTGCTTTCACTGTATTTGTTTTGTTCAATGTACATTTTGAAGAAAAGTGTCCAATCCTACCACATTTAAAGCACTTAAAGGGTAACTTTCCTTTGTATTTTCTTTGACTCTTTTCAACTTTCTCATAAAATTAGCCTATTCTTCATCTGACGTGTCAATTATGTTCTTGCACTCATTCTTGCTAGATTTTGGCTTACCTGTGGATTTAAAAGTTTCTTCCTTTCTGGAGACATTATTAGGTTCCGTCCTTATCTCATACGTAGTGAGAATTTCAAACAGTTCATCTTTTGTCAGGTTGTCTAAGTCAAATTTGTCTTCTTAAGCTGACACTTTTAAATTGAACCATGAAAAAAGGGTTCTCATTATTTTTTGTACAATTGATTTTTCTTCAATTGTTGCTCCAAGTCCCGCTATAGAATTTACTATCTCATATACTCTGAGAAAGTATGTTGCAATGTTTTACTCTTCCTTCATCTTGAGTATTTCAAATTGTGTAGAGAAGGTTTGCAACTTGACCTTCTTGACTTTTCATTTTCTTCATAAATACTCTTTAATTTGTCCCAGACTTATTTCATTGCAGTACATTGCATCACTTTAGTAAATTCATCATCAACTAGCCCACATTGGATTGCATTCATTTCTCTTGGATTTCATTCATATTTCCTTCTGATTTTGGGGTCAACTGCCACTGTTCTAGAAGTTGTGCACTCATTAGTTTTTATTATTATTATTCATCTGTGGTTTTATTTGGAAACTTGTATCCATCCTCCATTAATTTCCAAATGTCCATACCGAGATTCTGCAAATAAACCTCCATGAATATTTTACAAAAAAACATAATTGCATCCATCAAACCTCGTTGCTTGGTTGGTAGACAAACCTTCTTGTTTGTCCATATATGCGTTGTATTTTTCTTCTTGGAGTTAATATGTTAATGAAGACACCCGCTCTAATACCAATTATTGGATTAATCGTATTATTGAGATGGGGGGTGAATCATTAATAACGCAAATAAATATATTATTTTTGTTGAAATATTGGACAATACTGAGAGGGGGGGTGAATCAATATTGTTAAATTTTATAATTTAAAACCACTTTTAACAATAATAATTAACTCACAGAATCAACAAAAAACATAGAACACAGATTTTATAGTGGAACCCAATTGGGAAAACCACCAATATGTCCTATTACTGCAAAATTATATTTACAAATAGTTTCTTCCTGCTACAACAGACAAGGATGGTACTACACCCTATTTACCAACAACTACTGGAAGGAGGCTACAACCCCCTGGTTTTATTAGCTGCTACTGAAAGGATGCTACAACACCCTATTTACCAGCTATTATTGGAAGGAGGCTATGCCTAGTTTTATCAGTTGCTACTGAAAGGATGCCACAACACCCTATTTACCAGCTACTACTGGAAGGAGGCTACAATCCCCTGCAGGATTATTGCCTGTCCTAGCGCCACCCTACCACCCTAATATGATAATTCAGTCTTCCAGATATTCAATTGTTACTTGGTCTTTGACTTCATGGATTTGGACCACAAAGACACCTTATTTTCATTTCATACTTCTGTTTATATATTCTCTTTTATCATTTAACCATCGCACCTTTACAAAATGAACTTATGCTCTTTCATCCTCGTGCCTCTTCAAATCTCTGTTAATTACTCTTAAATTCGTAATTTTGTTCATTACAGATTTTTAATTAATTAAAAAACTCTTTGGACATCTTAGGCATGCGGCCTTCTTCTATCTTCATTGAAAACACTCCATTTTTGCTGGCATCTATCTGTGGGTTTACTTCCATCTCATGCCTCCAGGCTTCCTTCATTTCTGTCCTACGGGATTCATCCATTCTTCACATGTGAGCTTCCTCTATCTCATGCCTGCTGGCTTCCTTAATCCTCTTGTGAGCTTAACCTTTGCCCATGTGGGCATAACCAAGCACCTGCGGGCATCCCTTAGCCCTTGCGGGCTTAACCTCAACACTCTTTGTGGGCATATTAGGCTCCTGCAGGATTCTTTAAACCATTGTGGTCATACAATCCCTTGTGGGATTTTCACAAGCCCCTACGGGCATACTCAAGCCACTTATGTCTGATGCTAAAACACACAGAGATATATTGTTTTGTTGTTCACCTTCTCTGGGCTCTTATATTGCTTCAGGTCTTCTCATCAATCACAAGTTATTCTTCATTTTATTGAACTCTTTTTTTAATTAATTATAATTATGTTTTGTCTAACGATTTTGATGGCATCTCCGACCATATTGGCAACAAAACTCCAGTTATTTTGATTGTATTGATGTCATTGTCACCCTTTTCTCTAGAGTCTGGCGACGCAATCGAAATCTTCGATCATTTCAGCGCCAACTCATGAGTCACCTTTGACAATGTCGGTGGACTTCTTTCAGTTGTGATGGAACTACCTCTCCGATCGTTTCAGCGCCCACTTGCAATTCACCTTCGATGGTGTCAGCAAACTTCTTTCATTTGTACGAAAAATTCCTCTTCGATCGTTTCGGTGCCCACTCACGAGTCACCTCCGATGGTATTGGTGTATTTCTTTTAGTTGTGCCGAAACAGTATTTTTCCAACCTCTCTGATCGTTTTGGTGATACTAAATGAGTTACGTTGACTGTTTCACAGCGACTGGATGATTTACGTCGGCATGGATGACTCAACAACCTCTCCAATTGTTTCCGTGGTACTAGATGAGTAACGTCGATCGTTTCGCAGCGAATGGATGAGTTACACCGACATGGTCACATCGACTGGATGAGTTACATTGACATGGATGATTCAACTGACTGTTTCACAGTGACTGGATGAGTTACGTTGACATGTTCACAGTGACTAGATGAGTTACGTCGACATGGATGATTCAGTCGACCATTTTGGAGAGACTTAGTCAATTTCCAAAATTGTCATAGTGTTCCAAAATGATGTCAGATTGCAACAATGACTTGCTAATAGCACCAGAACACCATCATGTGGTTTCCTAGCCTCATCACATATGCCACATCATCACTTCCTTTGACATTAATGAAATTCTTTGATATCAATGACAACTAAACTCAACAATCTCCCCCTTTGGCATTGATGGCAACAACTCCTTATTTTTCTCCCCATTTGACATCAATGACAAAGGCTTCCTTCTGACAGCTCCCCTTGTCAACATATCTCCCCCTGACATGCTGCATTTTCTTCTTTCTGACAAATGTTGTTGCCAACATGTCTCTTCCCTTTGTTAATTGGACTCGGTACTAATCATTGCTTGAAGAATGATAGTCTTAGTTAGCATCCTTAGTTTCCTTCTTGTGCCAAGTCTTTGAATGATAACCTAAGTGATAAATTCATAGACTCTGCCTATCACTGTGCTTCCTTTTGCTCCATTATTGAGTCTCTCTTAGTTTACTTCCAACCAATTTTATGCACCTTTTCTCTATGTCAACCATACTCCATTTTTATCTTTTAACCCTGATCATCTCTTGTTTTTTAGAAAGATAGATTTCATCATACCTCAACATTAGATACCAATTGAATTTTTTAAATTTAACTCCCCCTGAGTATATGATCCCTCCTAATGTTATTTCCAGGGTTCTCTTTAGATCATGAGAGATATTAGAAAAGGAGTCCACAATCACTATATCCTTCTTCAGCTTCATCTTCATCGGTGCATTCTTTTACATCTCCACCTTGCTTTTCCTCATAATGAATGTCATTTTTATCTATGGCACTATTATGCTCATCATCATCTTTGGAGACCTCACCAATGTTTAAAATTTTTGTTTCTTCTAAGTCTTCGTGTTGATGTATTTGTAACTTCAGAATGTATTCACTTGTATATTTCATATATTGTATTTCACTGGTCCCCGATGTTCCTATCGGGATATTCATTAATGTAATCAAGTCATGTAAAGTCGTAGAGATTAACCCTCCTTTGTAAGTCGGGGGTAAAGTCCCCACAGTTGTGGGGCACTAGAGTTATTAGACTCTCCTAGAGAAGTCAGCCCTGATAAGTTATTGTCAAGTCGAAAACTAGTATAAATAGAGAGTGAGCCTCTCTATTTATCACACACACTCACCTAGCTATAGTGCATAGGTGAAGAGAGAAGAAGCTCGCTTAAGTGAGAGAGAGAACAGTTGTTGGAAATCATCTTTCTGTCTTTGGGTTTTACTGCTGCCATTGGTGCTCATTCTATCTCTGAGGAAGTTGTGGGGTTTTTCCTTTATGGTTTCCCCGAGGATAAATATTTGTGTCTATTTTCTCTTGTGATTGATTGTTGTGCATGTTATTCTCTCAGATAAGATCCTAAGATCATATTGTATAATTGATAAAAATCTAACATGGTATCAAAGATAATGTGAGAAGAAGACACTGTGCAGCTGCGAAAGCTAGGGATTCTTACTTTTTGGGTCTCTCTCCACAATCCATCAGCAAAAGGAGGCTAGGTTGACTCTCCATTGAAGGGCACATGTTTCTGTTAAAGCATAATCTGATTTTGAGCTTTTTCAGTTTTTGACCTACCACTGCATCAGGAAATTAGGGCTTTTCATAGAAGTGGAATTTTTGAGTGAGCCCAGCATAGGATTGATCTCCTCAAAATCGAAGTTTAGAGACAAAAATCAAGTTTTTTGGTTGGGTAGAACTTCGGGAAAGTCCAAACCCTAATTTTCCTTGGAACCAAAAAACCAACACTATAGAAGATCAACTCCAGATCCAGTTTTAGCTTCTCAAATTGGTAAGATCTAAATATTTTGAATTTCCATTTGAGGTTCTCAATTAAGATGTCTCATCACACCAATCTTGATGAAAAGCTTGAAGGATCTGATAACTTCTGAGCATGGAAGTATAGGATCTCACTAGTTTTGGAAGAAAATGAGTTGGACTCTTACATCAGTGAAGAGGTTCCAGTTCCAAAGGGAGATGAGGCTAAGGCCTTACACAAGAAGAACTTGATCAAGGCCAAAAGGATCATTGTTGATTCAATCAAGGATCACCTCATACCACAGGTGTCCTCCCTAAAGACACCTAAAGAGATGTTTAAAGCCTTGACCAAGCTATCTGAAGGAAAGAACATAAATCGAAACATGACTTTGAGGAACCAGTTGAAGAATGCGAATATCCAGAATGTGGATACCATACAATCATACTTTACAAGGGCCTTATAGATCAAAGAACAACTTGAAGAAGTAGAGAATGTAGAAATTGTGATGACCACCTTGAATGGTCTCCCTAGTTCACGGGACTCCTTCATTCAAGGTATTTGTGCTAGAAGAAAGCTAGTCACCTTTAGTAGGTTATGGGAGGAATTCTCACAAGAAGAAGGTTGAATAGTAGCTCAAGGAGAAAAGATGGGAAATGAAGATCAAGCTCTCATAGTACACACAAAGAAAATCAAAAGAGACCATCATCATCACAGAGGTAAGCATTCACATCAGAATAACCCTAGAAAAGATCTATCTAGTATCCAATGCTTTACATGTGATGATAAAGGACACATCTCCATGTTTTGTCCCAGAAACAAAGGTGGCTCTCAAAATAAGAAGAACTACAAAATAAGACATCATGCTCACACTACAGAGGATGATGAACCTCCAAGAAAGAGATTCAAAGAAGAAGACTCTTCTAGTGATGAAGAATATGTTTTGATTTTTGCTCTCACGGGAAATGTCACACATGGAAGCAATGATTGGCTCATAGATAGTGGGGCTTCCAAGCATATGATAGGATTCAAAGAATCCTTTGTGAAATTATCAGAACATGAGTCACCCCACAAGGTGAAACTTGGGGATGACTACCAGTATCCCATAAAAGGTAGTGGTGAATCCTCCTATAAGCTAGACTTTAGAAAGTCTATGAAGATGAAGGATGTCTTGTTTGTAACAGTGTAACACCCCGGTTTTGACCCCGTTGTATTAAATGTACATGATGTATATATTGTAATGATCATGGTGCGAAGCTAAAGGCCAAGGCCACACCATTCATTGGTTATGCTATGTTTCAGGTTGAAAATTTGTCACCGATGGTATATCGGGGCATGCGGCATACATATTGAGTTTTGTCATCATGTAAGTATGCATATTTAATTAAAATGAACCCGACCAGCTACGTTCGCGGCAACTAAATTGAGAAGGGGCATGATTTTCACAAGGATAAGGGTGGAGGAATTGTCAAACCTTGATCCATGAGAAAAAGCCATGTGTCATATTTCCTTGTTTTATCCAACCACCACAATTAATAACTGCTGCTGTTAGTTGAGGAAGTTATTGTTTTGGGAGTCGGGGTGGCAGGATTGCCAGTCCTTGCCCACCCACACACTCCACCAGCAATGAACCTCACATTGGGAAAAAGGAAGTGAACACTCCATCATTCCACTCTCTCTTTTCCGCGATAGCGCTGAGACATTCACGCACTTCCGGTTGTCTGTTCATCCTCACGTAGGAGCGGAATTCTTGTTCTCTCTCACGCACAGAACTTTCTTGGTTTTACCCACATAGTTTTTCCTCTACGGATTTGTGGATGGTGTGGCTGTATCCTTTCCTCACAGGCTGAGTTGTGGGTTCTACGTTGTTGTTACTCACACAGCAAGCTGGGAGCCGTCCAGTCACTGTCACCCACGATTTTCCTGTGGAGAGCCATTTACGCTCAGGGACTGTGTTGCGGTCTGTGTAATTATTTTCCGCTTGTTTAGTTGTCCAGGACGGACTGCTGTCTTTCCTCATGTTGTGATTGCATTTGCTGTTGCGTTTGGGATTGTTGCTTCCCCATGTCGTGAGCTGTGAGTGCTGTTGCGCTTTGGGGCTGCTATAGATTGTTTGGAGTCGTTTTCCCTATTTAAGCTGTGACGGCTGATTAATTGCCTGCGTGCAATGGATGGTCTTCATACTGTGTTGGGAGCAGGTATGGGGGCTTGGTTTGCTTGATAAACCTAGTGTGTTTGGAAACCACACAGACAGAGCTAGAGGGCTGGCTTTCTTCTCCATAACCCCTGAATAGCACTGTAAGGGAATGCACGGCTTGAGGGACTGTGTTGTAGAGAAGGGATTAAAGAATATTTTTTATTTCAATACAAATCTAGTTTATAAAAGTATTTGGAGGTGTATGTTTGGTTCTAGGCTGTGAAGTATGATAACAAAAGATAAATATATTCAAAATTTGTCTATGGAGGAATGGATCAAGGGGGGGAACCAAAAACGTCTAATAATGCTCCTAATTTTTGGAGTTCGCTACTTTAGGATTTTCCTTTAGTGGCTTAGCGGTTGGCTTGGAAAGTGGGTAATAGAAAAATGGTATTATTGGGGATGGATCATGTGGTGGGAGGTTCCATGTGGTATAGACTCTCAAATCCTTTAATTGCTTTCCTCAACAATTAGGGCTTGGAGTATTTAGATTAGGCTGGGAAAGGGATCAACTAATTGGAAGCTTCAATCTTTTTCTAGAAGGCTCAATGGTATTATTTTTTATTTCAGTACAAATCTAGTTGATAAAAGTATTTGGAGGTGTATGTTTGGTTCTAGGCTATGAAGTATGATAACAAAAGATAAATATATTCAAAATTTTTCTATGGAGGAATGGATCCAGGGGGGGAACCAAAAACGTCTAATAATGCTCCTAATTTTTGGAGTTCGCTATTTTAGGATTTTCCTTTAGTGGCTAAATGGTTGGCTTGGAAAGTGGGTAATAGAAAAATGGTATTATTGGGGATGGATCATGTGGTGGGAGGTTCCATGTGGTATAAACTCTCAAATCCTTTAATTGCTTTCCTCAACAATTAGGGCTTGGAGTATTTAGCTTAGGCTGGGAAAGGGATCAACTAATTGGAAGCTTTAATCTTGGTCTAGAAAACTCAATGGTAGAGGAATGGATAAAATATACTAAATTTTTGAACCATAGTGGGACGTTTCTTACAAATGAGAATGATATCTTTGTGTGGAGATAAAATGATACTACTAGGAAGGTAACTTGCTTATGATTCTATGGTTGTTAGCAATCATGATAGTGAGATTACTTGGTGGTCTTATTTTCTCTAGAAGTGGGATTGTTCCCTTGAACAATTTTTTTTTATTTGGATCTCCTTAGTGAATAACATTCTCAATTGCGGCAATTATTTGAAAAGAGCAGGTCAGGGGTCCAATGTATATATTTTTTGTTTAAATGATGTTGGAGTCTATGGGCCATCTATTTGTCCATTTTGTTTTTGCAAGATAGGTTTGGGATGATATTAAAGAAGCTTTGGGATTTTATGGAGAGTGGATATCATCCTCATACGAGCGTATTTGAGGAAACTTGTTAAGACTTAACTGGAATAGTCATTTTAAAGAATTGTCAGGTTTGTTTGTTGGAAGTTGTGGTTGCATAGGAACATGGTCCTATTTGATGGTTCTAAGTAGAATGTTCATATGGTGGTTCAAGAAGTCCTGGGAGATTTTGTAAAGTTAAAGGGATTATAAGAGAAAACAAAGTCAAGGTCTATTCATCCCCATAATGTTTCTTTTATCTTTCCAATTGGCTGCTTTTATGGGGTTTGTTAGGGCTTTGAGGGGTAGGGATGGTTTTTTTACTAAGTGATTCCCACTCCTTAAAACTCAATTAAGGACATGCAGAGGAACCAATACCAAATACGAACTCCTTGCTCTTTGGGGGACCCTTTTATTTGCATCTCAAAAGGGTATTTAATAGTTTAATGTTGGTTGGAAATTCAAAAGTTGTTGTTGTCACAAACCTGAAAAATCCATAATAAAAAAATTGCTTTACTATTTATTATTATCTTTGTTGTAACATGTAACTATTGGTCACAAAACATTTATATTTTTCGTCGCATTGATTTTATGGATGTGAGTTTAACTTGATTTGTCAAACATTTGTATGACAAGTTATGTCCTTCGTTGGTGTTTAAGTTGCGATGAATTGGTCGCAGTCTCTCCAAGGTGATGTTTTTAGTCTTTCAGTTAATTATTAATGTTTGGTTGTTTTAGGACCTAAGCCTTACATTAAGGCTTAGTCCTATCTACCCTTAAAGTTTTACCCTTGTTGTTAAACCCACCCCTCATAATACATGTTTGGAAAAGGTGGTTGTATGAATAAATTAATGGTTTGATTAATTGTAATGATGAGAAACTTAGTAAGGAATTAAGCCATAGATTGTGGTCTTTGATGGCCTTATCCTATGGCTTTACATATCAATGAGTGATAGTTTAACTTATGATTCATGATTTGATAGTTTAACATATGATTCTCGATATGATTTGTATAAAATATGGATGGAGGCATATGTGGATTCCAACGAATACATTTTTAATGGATTGCAATAAAGTTTTAAAATCCTTGTCTCTGGCTATGATTTGACAGCGCAGCCAAGCACATTTAATGACATGGCTCAACCACATGTGTTATGACTGTAGCTGGATCTTGACCCTCCACTTGTTAAGATCTGGAAGAAAGGGTTCTTGGAGGGTTTTAATGAGATTTATGTTGTCATGAGGGTTTATGTTGCATTCAATTTGTATGTGTTGATTTTCCTATGAAAGAACTCATCCCCTACATGGCAGTGTTGCACCAGTCTTTCCCTTTGCTCTTTACAATCTATTAATGAATGTTTTGCTTCTGGTATGTACCTTAGTTTTCTTGAAGGTTTTTATTAGTTTGATTAATGGAAATGTTGTTGTCATTGCACCTCGACCTCCTTGGGTCACCTTCTTAGTTGTTTTGCACATACTTTGCAGCCTTCCAAGTGTTTAACTAGGTAAGGAATAAATTTCTTCCATTAACATTATGAAAAAAATCGATTATTAAAGGTTGTATAGTAATTACAAAGTTTAAGTTAAATTCTTCTATCGTTGTGCAGGTAGATGAGGAAAAAGGGAAGCCCTGGCCCTCTATGCATCCATCAAAGGTGATTTTGTCCTTCTGTATGAAAGACTTATCAAATATTAATTTCGTTTATATAAAATGGGTTTTATAACTTCATAATCCTATGTGCAGATGGAGTTAGGTTTCTAATGAAGCTTCGAATGAGCCTATCTTCATCGTCATGGCCCGTAATTCACTTAGAAATGTAAGGGTTTACAAAACAAATGCTTTCCTTAATTTTTACACTAGTTATCGTATACAATGCAAGGTTTTAACACTAGGTAACATGTGGAATGCTGGTCTCTAAGCCCGACGAGAGTGGCGATAAGGTCACCTCCTCTTAGGCCTCCTTCTTCTCTACTACAGGTGAGAAATTTCCTCAAACTATGTTAAATGGAGAATGCATACTGTAAACTTGGTCATTAGCATTATACTAACGCAACTTAGTTTTATGCATGAATTGTTAGTGATTGAGAAAAATATGAAGATAGTTTAAATTTAAAACTTTAACTCATAGTAACAATGCATATAAATCTCATCAATAATCCAAAGAGATAAATCAAACCATAGAACACATGATATACCCTTGGAAAACCCTCCACTGATTCGAAGCATGAAAACCCCAACAAAAGATCTTAGAGTATGATTGATAAGTAGCAGAGAATGATTACAACACAATAGTATGTTTATTTCACCGAGAGCACCAGAGAGTGGAGATCAAATGGAACACCGTATCTAAATTTCCAAGTGAATAGCACTTTAATAACAAGTCAAATTAGTTTTTACAACAAAAATAGAATAGTTGCATGCATCAGTAATTTGCTAACACTTATAACACTGATCCATCTTCAGTCATGTGCCCCCCATTGATCTGGTGCCAAGTTGGCACTCCATAATTATCTCCCATAAGAAGATATGTGCCTTCCATTAATTAACTAACTCTAACTAAGTTGTTAACTGAGTGTACTGAGCTGAACTGACTGGAACTACATGCAACTGAATGGAACTAAGTGTAATTGCATACAACTGAGAGTAACTGAAGTGTACTGAATGGAATTGCATCCAACTAAATGTAACTGAACAGAACTTAATGTAATTGAACAGTAACTAAACAAAAATACATTCAACTGAATGTAATTGAACATAAATTAATGTAACTGAACAAGAATTGAACAAAATTGCATGCAACTGAATGGAACTAAACAAAATTGAATGGAAATGAACACAACAGAATGTAACTAAATAGAACTGAATGTAACTGAACAATAACTAAACAAAACTGCATGCAACTGAATGTAACTGAACATAAATGAATGTAACTGGTGAACATAACCAAATGTAACTGAACAGTAACTAAATGTAACCAAACATTAGCTAAATAAAACTGCATGCAACTGAATGTTACTAAACATAACTAAATGTAGCTAAACAAAACTAGTGCTTCTCCATCAGTTTTTATTTCCAACAATCACATGCATAAATTAAGGAGTTGATTCCTTAATTAATAGAACTTTGTTACCATAACTAATACTCAATTAATGTCTTATCAATTTGAGTTCACTTGGTGGCGACATGGGCAATTCAAATTATCTCTCCATCTTTGTGCTTATATTAAATATCTATGCATGGTCCATATGTGTTTTAATAAATTCTATATCATATCATACTCATAATATTGTTTCTAAACCTATGACCATATCTATTACCCTGGGTCATATAGTGACATGCTAAAGTAAATCACTCTAGGGGTAATTAATCCCTAAAGGAGACTTGTAGCAACTGTTGACTATGACTAGCCATATATCAGATAGTACATCATCGAGACTTAATACAACATAAGTCATGTGAACTTAATACACATAAGTTCCATAATTGACACAACAAGTCTCAAACCTTAACATAAGGTCATTATCTTAACCATAATATCCTAGTATAAGAATCTCTCCTGCATAGGACTTCATCAAGGCCCTAGCTTGATACAACACAAAATTTTTAACTTAACACAATAAGTTAGTGAACATAATACAACAAAAGTTTCTTACGTTACACAACAAGTCTCATGGGTAGGATATGAATTTAATTACAACATAGATTCTGGACTTGATTACAAGACAAGTCTCATCAGAATGACTCCCGAAGCTATACTGTCAACACTCCCTCTCAATGAGGGAGACATTCTCTACCATACCAAGCTTATATTGGAAGTGTTTAAACTTCGTCGTAGATAGAGGATTGTCACAAATTTGCAATCTTCTCATTGGTACCTATATACTAGAACTCATGACCATGACTTCAATGAAGTAAAACTTCATCTTGAATGTGTTCTAACATAAAACACATATAGGGTTTCCGAGAAAGCTTGAATATTAACACCTAATGATTGTAGGATCAAGTATTTCACCTGTTGGAGACATTTACCATCATACACACTCTTTCGGTCAAATTGGCCTAGTTAAACCACTATCCTAAGTATAATTGACATTAATTAACATCAATGGAGCATTAATTTCCATCATCCAGTCACACCCACACCTACCTACAGTCAAGGAGGCTAACTAGTGCACTTCGGGGGTGATCTAAGTGACATTAATGCACCTAATTGCTAATTGGTCGTTACAATCAGTTCAACCAGTCAATTAAGGCTGCGCCTCCAATAATTAAATATATTATTTAATGATTATTTAATGATTATTTATTATTATTTAATGATTTGGAGTCAACAAGGCGCCTCCACCAACTTCTGATGGTAAGTTCAGCTTCAGTTAACCTCATTGGGGTTCATTGGAGTCATGGAGCACTAGCACTTGATGGTTGTCTTGCTATGACATGTGTCTGATCTCCTTCAGTTGAGATTCAGTCATTTATTGCACTTTGACTTCAGTTAGGGTTTGGTGAGTCAATTAGGGTTTTGGTCAAGTGGTTAACTGAGTGTGATTGAATGGTTGAGAATTAGTTAAGCTAGACTCACTCACTGAATTCAAATTGTCTCCTTAGGTATTCAAATTCTTCATGTAGTTAAGCCATTGCTCAACATTAGTATTGTAACCCTTTATTGTTTATTAAATATACAGAGAGGAAACCAATTCCGGTTCCGATTAACACCAATTCATGAGTATTTATTAATTATTCTCTGATGATTTTGATTCCTACTTCCTAGATCATGTGCAAGAATTAATATGGTATCAGAGCTTACGGCGGGACGAAGATAAATCTCTCAAAACAAGATTTTTGACAGATTTCTCCATGAAAAGTGAGCAATAGCTCAAAATTCCAGCACTGCACCAGAAGCCAAGGCTTACCACTTAATACCCCAAGTAAAGAACTTGTTGATCAAGCTTGCTTGATTGACTATGCTGGGTGTGATGAAAGCCTAGAATGTGTAGGCTATCCGACCTTATTTTTCCCTTTCTGTTTTGATTTTCAGGTTTCTACAGGTGAAGCATTCGCTACAGCATATCCAGATGGCCTCCTTAGTACCTCTATTGACTCCATACAATTTACACACATGGAAAAATAAAATGGAGCTTCAGTTGCACTCCAAATGACTCCATAGAGTCGCCATGGACACTGAATTTGAGCCTAGATCCGCCATAGAAAAATCAAGATTCTTGAACAAGAAGGATGAAGCCTTCAGTTTCTTGTTCCTCTCTATTTCCGAAGACCTTCTCTTCCATCTTACAGATCTAAAGATACTGAAAGAAATATGGGACAAATTGGAATCTCTGTACAGAAAGCATGATGACTTGAGAGTTTACCAACTCGAAAATGAACTCATGTCTCTCCAACCTTCCAATTTTGAGACTCTGAATGATTTCTTTACAAAGTTCAAGTATACTTTTTTTCTCTTGAACCAATGCAAAGTGGAGAAGGAGGATGATCAGCTCATCCTAGCCATCCTCTCCAAACTCAGGGCTGATTATTCAGTTTTTGTTTCTACATTCCGTGCGGGGAAGCTCACAACCCCCGGATGGAAGATGCCTACACTCAATGCCTTCATTGAGTCCCTAACTAGTGAACATGACAACCTTGTCCAGATGGGGATCATTCGATCTTCCCATGATCAAGCCCTCCATGTCTCAGTGCCCAAAGATCTGAAGGGTAAAGGAAAGCAGCAGAAAAACCAGAAAACTAAATTTGATGCTCCCAAGCCTAGAGTTGAAAATCAGCAGCATGATGAATCTTCCGGCTCAAGGAAGAACAAAGAAAAAGGGAACAATGGGAAAGAAAAAGTCAGGTGTTCTCAATACGGGAAGGGTTTTCACCCTGAACATGCTTGCATGAAGAAAAAGCTTGATGAAGCAACCTCTCTCCTTGAGAGGAATCACATCAATCTTCCGGAGAGCTTTCGGAGGAGAGATCACCAAGATTGGGAACCACAGCATGAGAAAGGTCATGCCCTCATGGCAAGCACTTCGAAGTCCAAAGCACTGCTGATTGACAATGGAGCTTTGAATCACATGATGGCTGAAAAAGACTCCTTTTCATCCTTGGAGACCGGCAAATCCATCCCCATCCACATGGGAGATGACTCCACCATCATTTACGAAGGACAAGGAATGCCTAAGAGAGTCTCTTTCAGCCCAAATGATGTTGAGATAACAGAAATTGCATTTGGGAAACTCATTGCAAAAGCCTTGCAAATCATCATGCAAAATCCTATGAGTTCTCTCACTTTGTTGCGGATGCAAAGCCCACCGCTCTGCTAACTCATGGAAATGAGGTTATTAGGTTGTGGCATGAAAGGTTTGGCCATATTAATTTCAAATATTTGTAGCAATTACAGAAAAAATCCATGGTTGAAGGCCTCCTGGTCATCAAGGTAACCATGGGAGTCTGCAAGGGCTATGTGATTGGAAAACACCCTGAGCACAAGTTCGATCGGGGGAAGGCAAACCGAGCTACAAGCATATTGAGGCTAATACATTCTGATATCAGCGGTCCAATTCCTGTCACATCCATGAATGGATCAAGTAATTATTTGCTATAAATTTGCTCCCAAATTGGTATTCAGGTCCAACATTCAATTCCCTACACTCCCCAGCAGAACAGAGTAGCGGAAAGGAAGAACCGGTCTCTCAAAGAGATGACCACCTGTATGTTGGAGTCAAAGAAGCTTGCTGCAAATTTGTGGGCTGAAGCCATGCATGCTGCAGCATACATTTAGAATAGGGTGCCACATTCATTAGCGAAAGGAAATACTCCTTTCGAAGCATACTTCGGACACAAGACAGATGTGTCAAACCTACGGGTGTTTGTGTCCACTGCATGGGCCCGGATTCCGCTTGATAAAAGAAGGGCTTTGCAACCGCAAAGCATAGAATGTCTATTTATTGGGTATCCTGATGAATCTAAAGGATTCAAGCTATTGTATATCAATACCAAACAGATCATCATCGAGAGAAGTGTCAAGTTCGATGAGCCTCTTCAGGAGGTGGAACTAGTGAAGGAGAAAACTGCTGAATTTCCTTCCTATTCCACTGAATATTTGGATGATGAAATTGGGGGTGATGACCCTGATTTGGATACTATGATTTCTGATATCAGTGTGTAGCAATCATCAGATACTAAATCAAAACCTGAATTGCAAAATCATCTTCCTACATGGGCCCAAAAGACACTCTCCTTCGCAGGAGACAACATTGGAAATCTGGATGATCCAAGGAGAACCCGGTCTGATTTCCAAAGAGTAGGTATTGCGCTCTCTTGTTTTGATAATTTTCTCTCCGAAACTTGATATTTGATGATTAGTTCAGATCCAAAATTCTACTACCATGATCAGAATGATCCGAGATGGAAAGTTGCCATGGATGAAGAGATGAATTCTCTTCAGAAAAACACTACTTGGGAGCTAGTTTCTCTTCCTCCGGGAAGGAAATTGGTTCAATGCAAGTGGGTGTTTTGGAAAAATGTTGCTACTGATGGAAGCACCTACAAATATAAGGCAAGACTGGTAGAAAAAGGTTTCTCTCAGGTCCAAGGAGTGGACTACCATGAGACCTTTGCACCGGTTGCAAAAATGGACTCCATCCGCCTTGTTTTGGCTATTTCCGCATCCAAGCACTTGGAGGTGCATCACATGGATGTTAATTCAGCCTTTATGCATGGAGATATTCATGAGGAGATATACATGAAGCATCCTGAGGGCTAAATCACTGATCCATATTTGGTTTGCAAGCTGAAGAAGTCACTATACGGGTTAAAACAGGCCCCAAGAGAGTGGTATTCCAAGATGGATGCCTTCCTTCTCTCGCAAAACTTTCAAAGATGTAGATCAGATCCAAATGTGTATTTACAACAGCATGATGGTCATATAATTATCATTGTTTTATATGTTGATGACTTACTAATCACAGGTAGCACAATTGCTTCCATTTCAGCCATCAAAACTGCTCTCCACAATGCCTTTGAAATGAGTGATATGGGGCTTCTAAAACAATTTTTGGGGCTCGAAATCGAGAAAAATTCTGATGGGATTATGGTCACTCAGTCAAAATACATTTCATACCTGTTAGTCAAGTTTAACATGGCTGAATGTAGGCCTGCACCATTCCGTTTCCTTTCAGGGATCAGCCTTGAAGAAGGAAAAAGCACACCTCCCATGGACTGCACTATCTATCGACAGCTGATTGGTAGCTTGTTGTACTTGACACATTCTAGGCCTGATATTTGTTATGATGTGAATGTTGTATCAAGATACATGCAGAAACCTCATGATCTTCATTGGAAGGTAGCCAAGAGGATCCTCTAGTACATTTAGGGAACCAGGACCTACGGCATTCACTATGCTGTAGACTCCAAGCTAGAGTTGGTTGGATACACAGATTTCGATTGAGTGGGTGATTCTATTGATCAGAAGTCAAATTATGGATATGTATTCATGTTTGGTGGTGGCCCTATTTGCTGGTCAAGCAAAAAGCAGACTGCCATAGCACTATCTTCACCAGAGGCCAAGTATTGAGGAGCGGTGAATGCTTGCATCCAAGCAGTTTGGTTGCAAGGCATTCTTTCAGAGTTTGATATTGGTAGTAATTTTTCCACTGTCCTCTTTTGTGACAACCAGAGTGCTATTAAGATATCCACGGATCCAGTTACTAGGAAGGGGACCAAGCATGTAGAGATTCACATGCACTACATCAGGGAGCTAGTGCATGGCAGGACCATCATTCTGCAATACTGCTCGACTGATGAGCAGATTGTAGAAATCTTCACCAAGAGATTCTCAGAAAAGAAGTTCACTTACCTCCGTTCACTGTTGGGGGTGAGTTCATCAGGGTGATCCAGACTACTTTTAGTGTTCAACTTGAGGGGGGGTTTTTCCCACTGGGTTTTCCCTCTTCTCCTCACTTAGTTTGTTTTGAGCATTGTTTCAGTTCACCATTGTATAGGGTGACCTAAGGCCTTAGTTGCCAGGGCCCTAGCATTTTATGCATCTATGTTTTGTAACTCTTCCTGAGTATAGCTTAAGGGGGGGTGTTGGAGACATTTACCATGATACACACTCTTTTGATCAAATTGTCCTAGTTAAACCACTATCCTAAGTATAATTGACATTAATTGACATCAGTAGAGCATTAATTGCCATCATCCAGTCACACCCACGCCTACCTACGGTCAAGGAGGCTAACTAGAGCACTCAGGGGGTGATCTGAGTGACATTAATGCACCTAATTGCTAATTGGTGGTTACAATCAGTTCAACCAGTCAGTTAAGGTGCCTCCAGTCATTAAATATATTATTTAATGATTATTTAATGATTATTTATTATTATTTAATGATCTGGAGTCAACAAGGCGCCTCCACCAACTTCTGATGGTAAGTTCAGCTTCAGTTAACCTCATCAGGGTTCATTGGAGTCATGGAGCACTAGAACTTGATGGTTGGATTGCTATGACATGTGTCTGATCTCCTTCAGTTGAGATTCAGTCATTTATTGCACTCTGACTTCATATAGGGTTTGGTGAGTCAATTAGGGTTTTGGTCAAGTGGTTAACTGAGTGTGATTGAATGGTTGAGAGTCAGTTAAGCTAGAATCACTCACTGAATTCGCATTGTCTCCTTAGGTATTCGAATTCTTCATGGAGTTAAGCCATTGCTCAACATTGGTATTGTAACCCTTTATTTTTTATTAAATATACATAGAGGAAACCAATTCCGGTTTCGATTAACACCAATTCATGAGTATTTGTTAATTATTCTTTGATGATTTTGATTCCTAGTTCCTAGATCATGTGCAAGAATTAATATCACCCTAGTAGGTAGCTTCCCTGTAACACCCCGGTTTCGACCCCGTTTGCATGATGTATATATTGTAATTAATTGTGGCGAGGAGCTAAAGGCAAAATCCCCACCATTGATTTCGTTGTGCAGGTTCGGCAATGGGGATAGTTGTCGATGGTATGTTGTGCTATTTGGCACATTATAATTCGGCATCATGTAAACACACACATCAAATAAAACTAAAACCACAACCAGCTACGACAGTGCAACGTTGAATGAAAAGGGCATGGTTCCAAAGGATAAGGGGTGGGGGATGTCAAACCTTGGTCTATGAGGGAAAACCCATGTTTTACCACCTTGTTTCGTTTTTCCATCCTCCCTTTTCAACCCCTTTAATGTTTTGTTGGGTAGCTGAGGAGTTATGGCTGCTGGTGGTTGAGGTAGTTATGGTATTGGGAGTGGGGTGGCAGGACTGTCAGTCCTCACCCACACTTACACTCCACCCACGACTGCATTCTCCCCACTCCTCCACGATTCTTCTCTCACACGTTTTCCAACCTTCACGGGGGTGGTGTCTGTCCGTCCTCCTCACGCAGAGCCATTGGCTGTTCATCTTCCTCACGCAGAGGTCGGTTTTGTTCACTCTCATGCAGGGGCGAGCAGAGAGATGGTCTGCTCATTCCTCACATGGTTGTTCATCTGCGCGCATGGGTGGAGCTGTTCACTCTCACGTAGCCAGGAGAGGAGCTGCTAATCGATTATCATTCACGTTCTTCCACAGAGTGGAATTGGGTATGTTTTCCCCTGTGTTTTGCTGCTGGGTGCAAGTTTTCCTCACGCACAGACCGTTGGAGTCGTTTTCCCATGTCGTGAACCGTGCTCACTGATTGCGTTCTGGGACTGTTGTCTTCCCCGCATGTTTTGTTGGCTGTGGTGTCCAATTTCGTTTTGGACCACTATGGATTTCCAATCCGTGGGTTGAGTTTTCATCTGTCCACACTGGGAGTTGGCCTCTCCTTTGTTTTTTGGACTGTGTGATGTTTCCTAGCCATTCCATTGGGGAATTGTGTGTGCTGATGGCTGAGTTTTCCTTGCTTTAGGAACTATGGATTGTTTCCATCATTCATTGTGAGTTTGGGCTGCTGATATACCCTGGTTTGGGTGTTGTTGCTGAGTTGTTTTGGCCACGTTAGGGCCAAGAACAACTCTGAGTGGCCTTGTGGGGTTGGGCTGTGTCTCACCTTTTGTTTGGGATTGTCACCTGCCGGTTGTCCTTGCCTTCTTCACAAGGCTGTGAAGGGATTGTTTTGCTGCGTGTAAGCAGTGGTTGGTCTTCAGACTGTGCTGGCTTGGCTGGTTGTTGATGGCCTGATAAACCCAGCGGTGTTGGTTTGGCTGATTGTGTCCCTCGGTTATGTGTAAGCCTGCGTTGACCCTTATCCTTGGAGGAATCATGCCCAGCTCGAGGGTGGCAGCATTGCTGAGAGATTGATGAGCACGATGGCCTACGGTTGGGTGGAACATTGCAGCGACGTAGCTGGTTGCAGGCGATTTCTTCATTGAAAGATAAGTGCTGCTGGTTACTTCATCTCTACAATTTATATACTGTTTCGTGAGAAATGATCAACATGATTAATGCTGGAATGTATGTTTGCTTCCGCTATATGATTAAAGAATTATGCATTGAGTAACTATGCATGTAAAATGATGGATTGTGCATTCTGTTATGCATCATGTTAAGCTTTTAATTTCAGCATTGATCTCTTTTGTCTATGTTCATGGGGCTGTTTGCCCGGCTGCAGTTAGTGTTTGTCGCGTCCTCTTCGCCGGTCTGAGGGATGGGGACGTAACAGTATGGTATCAGAGCAAAGGTTGCAACAATGGGCCTCTATGGGCCATGAAGGATGCAGTGACATAGGGTAGAATTACCTTCTATGTTCAGCAGAACAGCAGCAATCAGGAAATTTGATGACAGTGGATGAATGGAAAAAAATTCAAAAAATTTTCTAAGTATTTGAACAATGGTTCATCGGAGCACTAAGTGGAAGAGACTTCTGCTGTAGCGGAAGAGCTAGCAGAAGCGCGCCTGACGGAGGATGTTTGGAGGGAAAATTTGAGGAATTCGTCTAAGTGTTGGAGCAGTCGGCGCACTAAGTGGAAGTGAACTTCCGCCGTTGCGGAAGAGTTCACGAAGTGAACTCCCGCCGTTGCCGAAGAGTTGGCGAAGTGAAATTCTGCCATTGCGGAAGAGTTTGTGAAGTGGGATTCCGCCGTTGCGGAAGAGTTAGAGGAATTGACTTCCGCTGTGGCGGAGGGAATTAGCGGTTCAAGCGTCCGCCATTGCGGAAGTCTAAATGACTAGACGCCCGACGGAAAAGTCCTCCGATCGCCGATGCAGCAGGAAGTTTTAAAAAAATTTCTAAGTAAAGGGCGGCCGTCGAAAGGAGTTCGTCTTTGGTGTGCTGCCGTTGCGGAAGCCAAAGTAATTAGCCAGCCGATGAGGAAGACCTCCGATGCCGCATAAAAGTTTAAAATTGTTCCAAGTAAACAGCCGCCAGTCGGAGGATAAAGTGTTTCAGGATTTGCCGTTGTGGAAGCAAAAGCATTACGGCTTCCGACCAGAAACGTTGCCGACGCCGATCGAAAAGAGAAAGCTTTTCGTGAGCCGCCGTTGCAGAAGCGAAAGCGCTAAGTCTTTCGATGAGAAAGACTGCCGACGCCGATTCCAGTCAAAAAGTTAGTTCACCAATCGGAAGAGAAAGTGGTTCATGTGCCGCCGTTGCGGAAGCGAAATCACTAAGTCCTCCAACGAGAAGGACTGTCAACGCCGATTGGACCGCCGATCGGAAGAATATAGTGGTTGTGCACCCGCAGTTGCGGAAGTCCAAAGCGCTAAGACTTCCAATGTGGAAAGACAGCCAAGAGCTGATTCTGCAGAACATTTAGTGGTTTCGAGAGCCGATTTTGTGCAAGGAAATTTTGAATTTCCCATGGGATTTCTCAGTAGATTTCGAGTGTTTTCAGAGGGATTTTCAGCTGTTTTTCAATGAATTTTCAGGGCTGAAAAGGGAGAAAGTGGCAGCGATCTTATGCACCAAATTCCGCGAAAATTAAAGATTTACAAAAGATACTTCCCCCTTGACCCCCTTCATCCCCAGAGATAGTCGTTCTGGAGAAAAGAAAATCCTATGTTTTGGGAAATTTAGTAGAACCTAGAATTCATAAAAGATGAATGGTGCATTGAAAATGAGATCGGTGGCTGAAGTTAGCATTCTAGACCAAAATACAGTTGTGTGTAAAATGCAAGGATTGGGTGAAAATCTTCATTCTTAAAAGTGGTGTGGTTTTCACATCCGAGGTCGGAATGAAGCATGTGGATAAGCATTGGAAAGCTTATCCAGTAAGGAACAAGGGTACGTCACCAAAAGCTGAGCATGAAGCAGCAAAGCGCTAGTGATGGCCGCTGTTATCAAATGGAAAAATATGGACAATTACATACACAGAAGTAGCAAGGACTATGAAGTCAACCAGCTGCTGTGTGGAAAAAGGAGTTCCATGCCAGGATGAAAGACTTGAAAAGGGAAGTTTTTCTTAAAACCCTGTCTTGCTAACTATGTTACATTTCCTAAGTTTTATAGCTGAAATGTATGAGGATATGTTCTGTATAAACCACTAATGATAATCATTGCTTTGATGTTGGCATTAGTGGAAACACCAACGATGACATGGACCTAGCTGAATATGTTGTTGATGCTGATGAATGTGACCAACAACCCTATGAAGAAAGGGATGAGGCAACAAGTCCATAACAAAAGTTGGTGAGAAAATTCTGCAATCTCCTGCAAAGGACCAACCAAATTGGTCATGTGAAGGGTGTAAGTAGAACCCATGCAGGTAAGAGTCTGCTTATGACAAATTCCATGGATTGGTAGAGGTAAGAGACCTCATACCATGTGGATATTGGAATGTAGAAAGATATCATGCCTATATATGTTGATGATATTGATTATAGTAATGTACCCTATATGAAGTGGACATGGTATGTTGAATGCATTGAGATGAATGCATGTGATAGTATGAATGACTAATGACTGAAATGATGAACTGATGACAATTTAGGAACCATTTCAAAGGTTGTTATGAATGTAGGATAGTCATGATCAATTGGCCGCTAGAAATGCTCTCTGGAAGAGCAAGGTGGTAGATTATTTCAAGCATGGCAGTGAATGGTAAGACCCTAACCAATGCTAGAATCTACCATGTATGAGAAGAATCTCATGGTTGTAAAAATAGTTGGTATCCATAATAGGTTGTTAAATTCGAATTGTGAATTTCGGATTTAAGAAATTGCTAACAACCACTAGCCACTATTGGCTTTCATAAGATTGTGTTTGGTTGATTGAAGCTCAGGTTTCAGATAGATTATTTCGAGCATGGTAGTGAGAGGTAATACCTTGACCAATGCCAGAATCTACCATATGGTATGCATAATGGGTTGTTAAAATTCGAATTGTGAATTTCAGATTTAAGAGGTACTAATGACAACTAATCATTGTTGGCTTGTATAAGATTGTGTCAGGAGGGACGCATGGTAAGTGGGTAATCATGTTATGATAGTAAGCATAAAATTATAATGGGCATAGTAGTGCTGCTTACAAGGGACCCACAATTGAGCAAGTCTATTTCTGTAGTAGATAGAATTGCAAATTCTGATTGAATTCGATTGCTAATGTCATTGCTTGGTTATGGAACGGTCAATTTGGATTGTAGTATCGGGTAATGATTGACTGTTTGGATATTTGATGAATGTGTCAGGGGTACACACTGCAGGAAGACCATGTGTGATGGCCTACAGAAGCCAAACTTCATGGGAAGGTTTTCCCTTGGAAATGGGTTTCGGGTGAAACGCCACTGGACATTTTGAAAATGTCTCATCTGCACTGCATGTTTGGTAAATAACATGAGTGAGATGGTATGGGTTATGTCGGCAAGACATGTGTGGATATGAAACGTAAAAAGGAAGTAGGGATGGGGGCTTGGTTTTCTTAAACCTGGTGATTGGAAACCACACAGACAGAGCTAGAGGGCTGACTTTCTTCTCCACAACCCCGGGATAGCACTGGAAGGGAATGCAGGGCCTAAGGGACTGAGTAGCAGAGAAGGGACTGATTCCTTGTGTTGGGTGTGTGTGGGTGTCTTAGAAGTTAGGATAGTTCTGGTGTAGGTGTTCCTAGCTCTGTAGCAAGCTCACCAGATTAGCATTTAGCCTTTCCCAACTTCTTGACGGTGCCTAACAGATATAAGGGCATACTGCGATGGCTAATGGATAAGTGTTATGTGACCCTTGCTATGAATATGCATGCTTAATTATTAAATTCCATATGCAGAACATGTTTTGATTTAGTATCCATTATGACCGAATGATATGAAATGTGATTACAGTTTTAGAGCAAGAACGCTGATGAGTTTACTTGTATTGCTTATATTGCTTGTGTTGACAGGCTAAATAGATGTGATTGGGTGTTGCACCCTAAAGGTAAAGGTAAAAGTAAAGGTAAAAGGTAAATGGTTGTTGTGAGGGGTTGCGGAGTAAGGGTTATTGTTGATATAAGTGTATGATGGGCTGTGATATGCCTAAGGATCCATAGTAGATCCTAGACCTGGAAATGGTCATGGTAAGTTCCAAGCCCAGTTGACATGAGAATGTACTGGCTGGACATTAATTATTTGATGTCGTGGAGCAGCTAGAATGCTGACCTAACATCTAAGTCTATAAGCGATCCCAAGGCTTGCAAAGCAAAGCAGGATCCTGTGGACGAACGAGGAAACACACAATACAGATAAGTATTGGATTATTTTGCTTATGAATATACATGTGTATATGATTGGGTTATGATGTTTTAAGCTTTTGTTCTAGAGGTAAAATTGATGAGAGTAAACTAAACATGTGAATCTATTCAATGTTTGGATATAGGTATCGCTGGGAGCGAGGACTATGAGAGCATCCTAGAGGTGCATGTGGACATGTGACTGTCCTAGAAAGCTCGGAATGAGCGGCAATGAAAAAGGTGCTAGTAAGACGGGGGAGTCCTAGCAATTGAGACAAACCATGTGGAGAGACTCCATGGTTTAGAGGTCTAGAATAGACCAAAGACACTGAGTGTCATGACCAAGTAGGATTGGTCCAGCATTCACGGTGAAGTGAAAGAGGCTGAGAGCATGCAAGCCACAGTGATGGTGTGGGTTCCAGGATGGAACAAAATAAAGAGGGGAAACACTCTTACTGCTCTCTCTTGCCTTTTGATTATATATATATATATATATGTTTATGCATTGTGAAAACAAAGGATTGTTGAATGCATGTATGATTGAGAATGAAATGTGTGTATTTGCTTAAGTAAATTTGTGAATGCTGGAATAGTTAATTCCCTGCCCAGGAATGGACATGAATGAGCTCATGTGCCTATTGGGAAGGCATGAAAAATATGAAAGTCTCCTTGATAAGGCTTGGACTGTCATGCCAAAGGGGGAAATTAATTGACTGATTTTAATGTCTATATTATGCTTGGTCTGATAGAATTTCAATGGTGCATTTAATAGGTGAGAAAGGTGAAACCAGGTGGTGCACATTGATCATGGCAGCAGATCAAAAGTTGTTGGACTTAGCTGGAAGTCTCCTTCAAATGATTGCCAAGACCCGAGAAAATCTTGGGGAGATGCTCAAGATACAGAGAAGGCAGAGTGAAATGAACCACCAGATTTTGCAAGACTCTATTGGTTTGCAAAGGGAGGTGAAAATCCTTCTGGGAGCCATCGACAAAGGAAAGGAAGGTGGATCAGCAATGGGACAATCGTCCAAGCGACCCGATAAGAAATAGTCCAGGCATGAAGACTCAAGGGAAATTGAGCAAGTAAAGATGAAGCAGCCAGTGAAATGCTGGAGATGTGGAGGACATCATTTATGCCGAGACTGCCCAATGAGGGAACATGATGAAGGCAATAGCCGCAAAGTTCCTAGACTTCGGGATCAGCTAGAAGCTGAGAACCAGCAGGAGAATTCCATGGAAGCCGAAGGGCTTGGTCTTGAACATTCAAAGTAGATGATTGAACGTGGGACAAATCTGCAAAATTTTGAAATTTTGATGTACAATTGTATATGTATTGTATATATGTAATGGAACACCGAGGACGGTGTTATTCCAAGGGGGAGGGGAATGTAACACCCTGGTTTTGACCCCGTTTGCATGATGTATATATTTTAATTAATCGTGGTGAGGAGCTAAAGGCAAAAGCCCCACCATTGATTTGGTTGTGCAAGTTCGACAATGGGGATAGTTGCCGATGGTATGTTGTGCTATTTGGCACATTATAATTCGGCATCATGTAAACACACACATCAAATAAAACTAAAACCACAACCAGCTACAGCAGTGCAACGTTGAATGAAAAGGGCATGGTTCCAAAGGATAAGGGGTGGGGGATGTCAAACCTTGGTCTATGAGGGAAAACCCATGTTTTACCACCTTGTTTTGTTTTTCCATCCTCCCTTGTCAACCCCTTTAATGTTTTGTTGGGTAGCTGAGGAGTTATGGCTGCTAGTGGTTGAGGCAGTTATGGTCTTGGGAGTGGGGTGGCAGGACTATCAGTCCTCACCCACCCGTACACTCCACCCATGACTACATTCTCCCCACTCCTCCATGATTCTTCTTTCACACGTTTTCCAACCTTCACAGGGGTGGTGTCTGTTCGTCCTCCTCACGCAGAGGTCGATTCTGTTCACTCTCACACAGGGGCGAACATAGAGACGGTCTGCTCATTCCTCACGTGGTTGTTCATATGCGCGCATGGGTGGAGCTGTTCACTCTCACGTAGCCAGGAGAGGAGTTGCTAATCGATGATCATTCATGTTCTTCCACAGAGTGGAATCGGGTATGTTTTCCCCTGTGTTTTGCTGTTGGGTGCAAGTTTTCCTCACGCACAGACCATTGGAGTCATTTTCCCATGTCGTGAGCCGTGCTCACTGATTTCGTTCTGGGACTGTTGTCTTCCCCACGTGTTTTGTTGGCTGTGGTGTCCAATTTCATTTTGGACCACTGTGGATTTCCAATCCTTGGGTTGAGTTTTCCTCTGTCCACACTGGGAGTTGGCCTGTCCTCTATTTTGTGGACTGTGTGATGTTTCCCAGCCGTTCCATTGGGGAATTGTGTGTGCTGTTGGCTGAGTTTTCCTTGTTTTGGAAACTGTGGATTGTTTCCATCATTCATTGTGAGTTTGGGGTGCTGATATACCCTGGTTTGAGTGTTGTTGCTAAGTTGTTTTGGCCATGTTAGGGCCAAGAACAACTCTGAGTGGCCTTGTGGGCTTGAGCTATGTCTCACCTTTCGTTTGGGACTGTCACTTGTCGGTTGTCCTTGCCTTCTTCACAGGGCTGTGAAGGGATTGTTTTGCTACGTGTAAGCAGTCGTTGGTCTTCAGACTGTGCTGGCTTGGCCGGTTGTTGATGGCCTGATAAACCCAGCGGTGTTGGTTTGACTGATTGTGTCCCTCGGCTATGTGTAAGCCTGCGTTGACCCTTATCCTTGGAGGAATCATGCCCAGCTCGGGGGTGGCAACATTGCTGAGAGATTAATGAGCACACTGGCCTACGGTTGGGTGGAACGTTGTAGCGACGTAGCTGGTTGTGAGCAAGTTCTTCATTGAAAGATAAGTGCTGCTGGTTACTTCATCTCTACAATTTATATATTTTTTCGTGAGAAATGATGAACATGATTAATGCTGGAATGTATGTTTGCTTCCATTGTATGATTAAAGAATTATGCATTGAGTAACTGTGCATGTAAAATGATGGATTGTGCATCATGTTATGCATCATGTTAAGCTTTTAATTTCAACATTGATCTCTTTTGTCTATGTTCATGGGGTTTTTTGCTCGGTTGCGGTTAGTGTTCGTCACGTCCTCTTCACTGGTCTGAGGGATGGGGACGTGACATTCCCAAGCTACACTACTCCTCAGTATGCAGTACTATTTGGAAAACACGTTTTTGTTCTATAGTAATCTCAGACATACATCTTGCTTTTGTAGTACTAGCCACAATACACAGATTTTGTAGTACTAGACTCAAATTACATTGCTTATCTCAAGCTAAAACAATAGCTGGATAGCACAATCAAATAATAGGTATGCCATGTATCAAATACAATAAATATCCTATTCTAATGTACCTCAAAGGTACTCAAACATATTCTTAGTAGTAATCATATAATACAATAGGTATGCCCGAAGACCAACCAACTACTTACATAAAGTAGCATCATTTGGATCCAATCTAGAATAAAGTTCTTATAAACTAGAAACCATGGACTTTGAATACATCATATATAACATTATACAACAAATGTGTGTTCGGGTACACAGGGTACTCCCAAAATATCAAACATCAAGAGCAGCCACTCACACAAAATAGATCACAGATCAACACATCGATGTTTTGACGTGGTTAAAACCCTCAAGAGGGAAACAGTCCATGGCCCCAGCCAAATAGCTACTTGGATCAATTTACTATGCAAAATATAAAAATTTACAAATGATATTCTCATAATCGATTAACTAGCAAAGGACCATCCATGCTCTTTAAATAGAGATCATGGACCAATCAGGTGTTAAGCCACGGATCAATGGTAGGTATGATCTAAGAGAAGTTGAACCGTCGGATCACTCTATGTCTACAACATGTTGTGACCATTGGATTAGAATATTTACAAATGCATACTAATGCATAATAAAGAAACACACTTTACCTAACGGATATATTACACAAGTTGATCTTAACTAACTCCTAAGTGTCTAAATATCTTAACATCCTCCCTTAAGAATAACTTGGGATAGGATTGAAGGATTTACAAAAGTGACACTATTAGGAGAAGTAAGGAGGCATTAGAGCATATCCCCGATTAATGAAACATTCCTGAACTCCTAACATAGATCGAAGTTTAGAAAACTTCGCTTCTGTAAGAGACTTAGTGAATATGTCTACGAGTTTATCATCTGTAGGAAAATAGAGCACTTCAAGAACACGATCATGAACAAGATTCTTGATGAAGTGCATGTGTATCTCAATGTGTTTGTTGAGTTGATGTAGATCTGGATCTTTATAAAGATTTATTGCACTTTGATTGTTGTACCAAAGTGGAGTAGGCTGCTGCTGCTCAAATCCAAACTCTGAAAGTATATGTCAAAGCCATGAAGCTTCCTGACTAGCACTAACTACGGCTCGATATTTTGCTTCTGCTGAAGAAATAGAAAGAGCTTGTTGTTTCTGAAAAGACCAAGTGACAAGTCCAGATCCCAGACAGAAAACATAACCTGCAGTAGACTTTCAATCATCAGGATCGTCGACCCAATATGATTAAGTGAAACCAACCAACAAAGGTTTCCCCCCTGTACTGTAATGAATCCCAAACTGAATTGTACCTCAAATATATCGAAGTATTATTTTTTCTTCTATCCAATGACTTTCATGAGGTATTTGCATATAATGGGTAGCACGACCAATGACAAAGGAAAGGTCAGGACGAGAATTAGTCAAGTATAAGAGACTACCAACAAGCTAATGATACAAGGTGGCATCCACTTCAGGGGAAGTACAAGTGGCAGAAAGTTTGACTCTAGATTAGAAGGAAGAAGGGGCTGGTTTACAATCTTCCATGTGAAAGTGACGAAGAAGGTCACAAGAAAACTTAGACTAGGAAAGAAAGATTCCTTCTTTGGTTTGCAATACTTGGAGACCAAGAAAATAATGCAAATTTCCTAAGTCTGACATTTCAAAATTTTACTTAAGACTATATTTCACATGGGTTAAAAGTTTAGGGTCACTACCAGTAAGGATAAGATCATCAACATAAAGAACAAGTATGATGAGATGGTTTCCTACTTTCTTGGTATATACATTGGGGTCAAAATGGCATCTAGAAAAACCAATGTCATGGAGAAAGCTATCCATTTTGGAATACCAAGCCCTAGGAGGTTGCTTGAGGCCATATAAGGATTTCTCAAGGCGACAAACAAGGCTAGAGTTATTCTGAACATATCGAGGAGGTTGTTCCATGTAAATTTCCTCTTGTAAATCACCATGTAAGAAGGAATAATTGACATCCATTTGATGGAATTCCCAATTATGTAAGGTTGCAAGGGAAAGAACAAGGCGGATGGATTTCATTTTTGCACCGAGGAGCAAAGGTTTCATTGTAGTCAATCCCTTCAACTTGGGAAAAACCTTTGGTAACTAACCTTTCCTTAAGCTTTCAACACTTCCATCTGATGCATACTTAGTTCTGTAGACCCATTTACATATGACAAGTTTTCTTCCTTTTGGAAGAGGAACAAGGTCCTAGGTATCATTTTCCATTAAGGAACGATATTCTTCATCTATAGTTGCATCCCAATATGGATTTCATGAAGCTTCTGCAAAAGTTTCTGGATCATGATTCTCGAAAACTTGAGCTAAAGAGAAGAGGCTTACTAAAACTGAGAACGCATACGGCGTTGATCTCTAGGATCATTGGCAATATCACCAACTGCTTCACATGTTGAACGAACCCATTGAGGAAGCATTGTTGTCGGTGCAATCGAAGGAACATGAGCAGGTGGAGGTGGATTTTCATCCTCATTGTCATTATTAGAAACTAGAGTTAAAAATATGTCAAGGCAGTCGGAAGGAGAAGAAGGCACAATGGTTGAATCAGGCTCGCAGGCCAAATATGGCACACCCACCAAGTTAGGCTCACAGGCCAAGATATTTTCATCAAATTTAACATCTCTTCTAATGATTATATCATGAGAATGTGGCTGAAGAAGTCTATAACTATCACATACCCCAATTTTGTAAAATAATGTTAATTGTTTTAATTTGATTTCCTAAGACATTATGTTAAATTTAATGCTAAGTAGGAACTGATGACTCAGCAGAGTCAAAAGAAGTGGAATGTAATTCTGAGTATTTTATTTTTAATAAATAAACAGTGGAGAAAACAGCTTGGTAGAGCTGTTAATAAGAGTGTTACTGGTCAAAGTGGTGGAAGGAACTAGGTGGAAAGAAAAAGACAAGTGGCAGCATCCTCAAACACTTCCTGTGTTACAGGTGGCAACTTCCCTACATTTGGGGTCATGATCCCCCAAGAAAGTGGGATCAGAGCAGGTGGATCAATAAATGACAACTAACCCAGAAAGACCTAGGCAATCTTTTAAAAGTACCCAATGTAGAGAGCTGAGGCTGCTCAGATATTTTCCAGGAGAAGAATCATTTAGGTGGAATGCACTTCAAGGAAATTGGGAAAAAGGGAAAACAATAAGGAAGGTGTTTTGAGAGATAAACTGCAGTAACTTGGTCTGATACAGCTTGCTAGCTAAGAGAACTGATTGATAAGTTCAGGATTGGTATTGAGTCTGAAGACTAGTACTTAATTATTGTTGCACCTAGTTCCAGCCAGGGAGACCAGAGCAAGCTTGGGGATCCTTAGGAGTCGTTGTTTGAGCGCTCTCCAGGAGTTGGTAGGGAGAAACGACCTCCCATTGTCGTTGTCGTCCAAGCTCTAAGAACAGGTTCTGTTGTATTTAATTTCTGTGTTATTATCTGTGTATGAGTGAATGATGCATTTGTAGTTATGATGTAGAAATTTAGAGGAAAGGATAACTCAGTTTGTTTAGTAAGAAGTTATGCTTAATAAGAAACAAACCCTACCTGTGTTTTTCCTCATCTGGAGTGATCCAGATCATACTCCAGCACAGGTGGTGAAATTATATAAATGAAGATAGTATTATGCAAACGTAGAATAAGAAGTTAGCTTGAGTAAGAGAATGATTACTTATATTTTGTTATCAGAAGAATTAGCATTATGTAAATGGAGTAAAGTTAGGGTTAAACTTAGACTGTGATTGTCAGATTTTTAGTAAAGGAAAATAAGCTATATCTTTTTACTAACAGAAATAGGTTCAGATAGATAAACAGATTCTTTGTACAACTTTTATTCCAAAAACTTTACTATATTATTTTGAAACCGAAGAAAGAATATAATAGCTAAAGTAAGTAGTGTTAGAATAAATAGAAATGCTTTTCTTTTCTACATTTATTTCTTTCCAGATTTTAATTACTGAATGTACAGCAACCAATCTGTGAATAAAAATAGCTAAACTATGATTTTATTCTACAGAGAAACTAGTTAGTTTCATAATTTACTTACAGCTGTTAATATAACTAATTCATTCATTTTTATCTAGCTGAGCTCGAACAATATCTATAGCTATTAATTTATCTCTCATAAAGTTTAAATGAATATTACAATATATTTACGAGATAGATCATAGATAGTTTATTAATTGTTTTATTTTATATATACTAACATCATAACATAATAAGATCAAATAAAATACTAAGAGAACTTTTATAAAGTATTTAGCACAGATGGCATAGAAATAAACAACAGAATACTATCTCTCTATAAACTTACAAAATAAACTAAGTATAAATAACAATAGGAGCAATAGTACTTACATGTAAGATAACATTCTTATTATAATAAATAAGAATATACTTTCTTATTATATACTTTATATGGACTACGTATGCAGGTAATATACAAATTATAGGAACAGTATTATTATGTAATTAAAGTAATGTTCTTATCTCATTATAGTAAACATGAAATAAAATATAAATTCTGTACTCAAAAGAGGTAACCGATAGTTACTTAAGTACACCACTAGAAACATGAAATTCTTATATTACGAAGGTTAAAAATTATATAACAACATTTACAAATTCTTTTATAATAAAGTAAACTAATATAAAAACAATGTATAGAAACCCTAGTAGTTAATAATTTAAATAATATTACAGAGTAAAACTCATTTGAAATAACGTGCAGGAAATAAACCATTAGAGTAATAATATGCTCAATTTACTGAGCCTAAACCATCAGTATTCAACATAAACAATAACCCGACAAATCACTGAAGTGCAATATAAATAAAAGGTATTTATTTAAAAAGAAACTGTAAATACTTTTTATATATCTTCTAGATAGGGTAAAATCCTACTAGAATCAAAATATACAACATAGATGATAAACTAAAGGAGTCTAACTCAGTTAATGCACTCACGGCTTCAAACAAAATTTACAGAGTGAGTCTTTTACAGCCTTCCCATCATTTACATATATTTACACAGTAATAGGAATAAAAACCAACATTTTACAGTCACAGCCTAAGCCGAAGAACCCCGTGTAAAGCAAGGGTTTCATCATCTATTAAAAATAGCGAACCAAGTAACCAGGCAAACCAAAAACCACATGGGTTTTGCAGGCCACGGCGGCCAAACGTTAAATGATACATAAAGGACCAAACAAGGAGTAATTGCCATGGATAACCCAGGGCTTACCTGTGAACCATCAAGCAGTTGCCCCAGCTTCGCACCAACCACGCAGAGGGACGATTCGACCTGTGAGAAAGAAGAATGATAGTGTTAAAACTTGTATCAAATAAAAAGCCGTGTACATAAAACAATCTATAAAGATAACAAATGGGTTAACAACGTCTCTTACCTCAAATTTTGACTGAAACATGACCACCCATGAGCAGTAGAACGACTACCAATGCAAGGAGAAGAAAACCTTTCATCTGCAACCAGAAAGGAGTTCACTAGCAGGGTAAGCAACCAACGATGACAGGGGTCTAAGCAACGAGCCAAGCAAGTGTAAACGCTTGAGCTGCAACCATATTCAACAAAATTTACATATGCTGCAAACTCTATGCCTCCAGCAACTCAGAAAAACAAGACCTCGACTCTCACTATCAAGTCAAAGAGGAAGGAGTCTTTCTACAGTCGAAGGTTCTTGTTGAGGGAGTTGTGATGGAGAAACCATGGAGGAAGTATCACTAACCTATACCAAGCAACAAACAGTTTTGTAACAACATCTCTCTATTAAGTATTCGGGGTGAGCTTTCGAGGAGGAACAGTAACAGGGAGACTATCAGCAGCAAGATGCAAGTGACAGTGTAGTCGAGAACATCGCAGCAGAGCGACAGGAGCCTAAAGGTGATGGAGAGAATGACGAGCTAGGGTTTGTTTTTGTCCATTTAACTATGAAATACATGGACACGATGATGCCACATTACCAAGTAAATAATTTACATGCTATGGTTAGAAACATATAGTCCGGGTGAACATTCTACCAAGAGAATGATTTCCAGTCATTTGGTAATCCAGAGGTTCCACTTTAGTCCTTGTTGCAATTTCAACCTTTCATGCACATAGTATGGAAAACATAAGAATTATTACCATAAAATTTGCTATAATACTTATCAAGGGCATGTAGGTTAATACGACCCCTTTTATACCTTGTGACTTGTTTCACTTTCAAACAATAATAATCTTAAAATTAGTTAAGTCTTGTAATAAGTTTAAAAGGATTACATAAAGTTCATTTGATGGTTACTCACTTACAAACTAGCAATTACTCAACCAAACATGGGAGTCTAGCAAGGATAAAATCAATGTTTAATCTAGCATGTTATGCATGTAAAGGTGATAAAGGAGGCATTTAGTAAAAAGAGTATAGAACTATAAATAAAAGATAAACCATAAACACTTCTTGGGTGAGGTCTGACCTATGACCCCTTTGTTCTTAACAAACATGATATTCAGTCTTTAAACCAACTATAACTCTACCTAAAGTTATGATAGTTGATGTTTATAAAATATTTTTCTCCTTAAAAGTAATTTATGGTATATACCCAACATGCTAGTGTTAGCCTCTTACCTTTAATTATTTAATTTAGTAAACTAGTAAAGTTTGCTATTAAGCATGTTAAGTCTTAATGGCTTAAGGAGCTTTACATTGGAAGTCTGTATAAATTAAATACCATAACTAAATAGTAAATTCCAAGTAAATTATGGGAAGAGGATTTTGATCCATCAACACTATTATAGCCATTGTTTACAGTAGTTTGTGAGGATATAATTTCCTTAGAACATCAGGCTGGGAAGATGAATTAATAATATAGAAACTATTTAACTGTTACACATTACTTTTACTTTGCAAAGAGTAAACAACAATTCATCAGGAGATAAAGAGATCATGTTCAGTTTGTCAATAGATCCTTAACGTAATAACTCTGTCATTCTTAAACTGTTTACAAAGAAGTGATTAAGGCATTTACACACATGACGATCATGGTAAAACATTAAACAATTTAGTACGCAATAAGAACTTTAAACTACAACTAGAGGAAGAGAGCAACTGTCATTAACACAGATAAAACTGGATTTCGTATTCCATGACGTCTTGAAAAAAAGAATAATGACTTAAAGGTTTTACCTCATAAAGCACCTGAATTTGATTAACATTATATTATTTTACTGAGCTATTAATTTGCAACGAACTTATATCTGAATGCTTTAGAATTATTGACAAGCAGCACCCGAACTTCTTACCTGTAAGTCTGTAAGAGTAGGAAAACTTTATGCGTTAGCTCGAGATCTAAGTAAGCCCAGAATATCTTGACAGTTCCACCTTGTGGTCGCAAAGAAAACAAGTCATTAAATTGAATAAGAATTGTTCTATAAAATAAAAATAATCAAGCTGATAATTCAGCTAATGAATTCATTAACATATAACTAATTAAACATTCAGTTGACTACATTTATGGAAATTATCTGTATTTTAAAAAAATTTAAATTTTTCGGAAAATTTGGGGTTTTGACAATAACCTTTTACATCTTTAAAATATCCAACAAATATGCACTTTTCACTTTTAGGTTGCAATGCTTTCTGTCTTTCATTCAGAATGTGAGCCCATGCTTCACTACCAAACACACGGAAGTGACTTACATCTAGTTTATTTTTACTCCATGCTTCTTCCGGTGTTCAATACCTTGTAAAAATCTAGTGGGTGTGCGATTAACTATGTAATTTGTACAATTTATGGCCTCAACCCAATATTGAAGACTTAGTCCCTTAGAATGGATCATACAATTAGCCATTTCTTTTAAAGTGTGGTTCTTCCGTTTAACTACACCATTTTTTTGTGCCATATATGGAACACTGTGTTGTTGTTGGATTCCTTGTTCAATGCAGAAAGTAGTGAATTTTTTGTTAACATGTTCTCCTCCATTGTCAGATCTTAACTTAATAATTTGATGACCATATTGTGTTGTTCGTAGGACCCTGCACATCCCAGACGATTTTGTCCATATATCGCAAAAATACCAAGAGGAGAATATTATACGTTTCTTCAGAGAGTCTATCGACGAAAGTAAAGAAGCCTTCTTGAAGGCTTGTTCAAAACCCAATGGTGAATTCATCAACCTGTCAAACCCCATCGACCTTAGCCAATTTAATGAAGAAAATCAATGGTGTATATCCCTAGCAATTCAGTTTTTAGGTCTAGATACCGGTGCTTATGTCACAGAGTCATTGTTGAGTCTATTGTTTGTCTTGAGTACTTGTCCGACCAAACCTGAATTGCCCGGGAAATCTTATCAGTCTTGTTGTCTTAATTTTGATGAATTCCTGACCGAGAACATTCATTCTCAGTTAGCAAATTTCCACGGCACTAAAGTATTCAGATTCCAGTCCTTTTTGCTAAGGATGTTTATAGCTTATAACGAAGAATACCTACAATTACTTGAATTGGAAATCACTAGTGATATGGCCACGGACTGTAAATTCATGAACCAATTGATGGCCGAAGTGTACGACATTTTATTTCAAGAAAGGCCACCCAGGGTGTTTCCTGATATGAGGCAAATACTGTACTTGTCCCATAGCAAGATGATAGGAGACTGGTTCCTGAAAAAATTCAAAACAATCATAAGATTGTACGGTTTTGTACATCAACCCTAAATTCTACCAGCCTTTATAACTGCCAGGTTTTTCTCCCTAGAATTGATCAGGAAAAGACTCACTGTTGAGGAAGAGCACTTCTTGAACTATAAAAAGGGCTAAAATTTGATTCCCCCCTGGGAAGTGAGACCATACACAGTCAAGAGCAGAGCTGCTTTTCCATTGGTTGCCAAATTACTCAAGGACATGGGGTTTTCTCTGGAACAAGCTGTGAATTATGACCCTCATCAAATAATTTCCAAGAGGATGAAGGCTCACAAGTGCAAGCCTTTTGAACACACTGAAATACCTAGACTCAAGGAAGCAGCAAACTGGGATGATTTCCCTAATCCTACCTTGATGGACACCAGCATAGAACGAAGCACTTGCTCACCCCCACCAGGGGTAGCTTCTCCCCAAAGAGAATTGTCCAAAGTAGTTTCAATAGACAGGAATTTCTCATCATTGGTCATCTATTCAACGAGTTCAATAAAAATAGGATGTCCAGAGCCTATGGAGACTAAAGATGTAGACATGGACAGCATGCCTAAAAAATAGAAAATAGAACAGGGGCAACAGTTAGTGCAGGTTAAAAAGAGCAATACAAAGGGGCAGATGAAGAAGAAGAATATGGAGAAAAAACAAAAACAAGAAGAGACCGAGGCAGCCAAATTGCAAATCCAAAAATATGTATTTGACGGGAAGACCCCAAACAGGCATGCATCCAAAGAAGATTGGCCATAATCTTACTAGGAAAGGGCTGCTAAAATGTTTAAAGAGACATCAAAGCTGTATAGAGAGGTAATGCAGTTTCCTTACCCAAACATGGAATTAAAGACTATAAGGGATCATGCCACTGACACCCTTAGCTTAGCTTTAATGATGGGAAACAAGGTGTCAAAGGTTAATGTGAACCTTCCAAAGGTTCCCACTACTGACATAATACACCTCAACAAAGAAACTGGGGATATCTTGAATGCTATACTGCTTAAGGCCACAATACAGATTTCCAGGCTAGAGGGAAGTAGGACAAATACTTTGGATCTTTTGAGGAAGGTAAGAGTGGAGAACAAAGCCCTCAAGGCCCATATCAACAATTTTCAAAATGAAGCAATACAAACAGAGGGACCAGCATCTAAGGGAGTTTTGGCTTAGAAATTGCTTAACGATAAAGAGAAAGAGATCTAGATACTAAAAAATAAGTTGAAAATCCCTTCTACCTAGCTCGTTGAGATAGACGAGTTGGATGATTTCGAAAAAGAGAAAGAGACATTGAACGCTGAGCTTACTGACTGCAAAACCAAGCTACTAAAGCTTGAAGAAAAGGAAAGGTAGTGGGAAGTAGACATCCAACTTTTGAAGAAGAGAGACCGAATTAAAGGCCACATTAGCAATAAAAGAAAGGGAGCTTCAAGGAAGAGGTGCAGAGAGTGCAATTCAGTCTGTAGGTGTAGCTGTAGAAGTAGAAACTAGTTCTCTTTCTAGAGTAATGTCCCAAATAGGCCTGAAAGATACAGATCTTATTAAGTTATAGCAGTAGATTAAGGAACTAAAAGAGGAAAAAGGTAAAGAGAGATAAGAAAAGGAAAAGATGGAAGAGAAATTCCAAGGATTGGCACAACAAAATGCAAGTTAAGTCAGCAGGTGGTTGGTAAATTGGCCTTGCAAGGCACTAGACATCTGATTTGGGATCAAATCATTGTGGAAGCTAACAAGTTACGACCTTATATAGATTTCATTGCAGACCAGGAAAATGCTATGATAGAGGCCAAGAAAAAGGTTCTAACAATATTAGGGGAAGTGCATAAAAGACCTGTAGCAACAACGGAAAATGCCATTGCTTTCCTAAGCACCTTTTCAGACGATTTGGCCAATCGATACAGTATCGAGAACAGGTTTGTTGTCATCTCTGGGGCTAGAAAGGTATTTGCTAAACACATGATGTTGGAAAATGTACAAGCCAAAATAGAGATTATTGAGCACAAGGTCCAGGAGGTTATCGGGCTATTCAGACCACTGGTAGACAGAGGGATCCCTTTCTTTTGGGAAGAGAAGGGACCTGTATTTTCTCAAAAGGAGTATCTGGAACATTTGGTTCATTGTCGATTAGACAACAACAAGTTTCGAAATATGCAACAATCATTGTCAGGAAGGATCGTTTTTTATAAGATGGCTAGTGAATTTGAATTGTTATTTGATTTTAAATCCACCTGTGCCGAAGTCCCCGAGACCTCATACCCAGAAACTATGGAGCTCAAAGTGTAAGCATTGGACATGGAAGTTGTGACTTTTCCTAGTCCTGACCTATGGAGATCTATTCAACAATACGGGTCGAGCAAATTTAAAACACAACCATAGAAATCGCAATGACAGTACGCAGGAAGTTTTCTCTGTGGGCAAGTCCTTCCAATGGTCACCTCTCCCGAAATTTTGTACAGCTATCACTCACCAGATGAAAACTTGGAAGACTCTTGCGCATATTTTCTCTTGCAATCCATATTTCAGTTTTCAGTTTTTTATGTAAATCATGGATGATGTGTCATGTTAGAGTTTGTTGGAAGTTGTTTTTCAGTTGTAATAAGTTTTGATTCCTGAACCTCGGATTGGGAAGTCCCAAATACTAAAAATATATCTTTTGAATAAGAGAAAGGGTTGGAACCGATGTAATTTTGTAGTGTATGCTTTCAAGAGTATTTTAATAAAGTTGCAGAGGCGAGGTCAACATTTTACACAAGGATCCATGTGTTCTTTCTATTACAGTATTGTGCTTCATTTCTCATGTGAATGTTTTTCCAGTTTATCTCTCCCATTAAGTTTTTTTTCATGTCCAAAATAAGTGTATAACAGTTTGGAATTCATACATGTTATGCTCCGTCTATTGTTTTAGATATCCACTAAAGCTTTCTTCTAAAGTTAATACAAAATTCATTTTCCAATGCTCTGTGTTGATGGTTTGTTCATGTTCTTCTTTCCCACCAGAAAATCATAATTTGATTGTGATTGAATGGCTATCTTGTCTCTTTGTTGAAATCATTTGCATAAGTTCTATTCATTCCTGTTACACTTCTTGACTCCATCTCCCAATGGTTCTATGTCTTGTTTCAACCAATTTTACAAACAATTTATATTTTCACTTGTACATATCTGGCATTCTTAATATTTAGTGAGAGATCCCTCTTGGAAGAGTAGAAGGCTAGTTCTTTCCTCGAAATTGGTTCAGTTGTTACCTGGGAGCGATCCTTCCGCAACCTTTGGTTCAATTCTAGTGCTAACAGTGTGGTTGTTTCGTTTAGCTACACCATTTTTTTGTGTCGTATATGGAACACTGTGTTGTTGTTGGATTCCTTGTTCAATACAGAAAGTAGTGAACTTTTTGTTAACATGTTCTCCTCCATTGTCAAGTCTTAACTTAATAATTTGATGACCAAATTGTTTTTCAACAAGGGCCTTGTAGGACAAGAACATGTTAAATATTTCACTCTTAAGTTTTAGTAAATAAACCCAAGTGCATCTGGATTAGTCATCAATGAAAGTTAAGAAATATTTGAAACCAAAAAAGGAAGCAAATGGAAGAGGACCACACAAGTCACTATGCACAAGCTCAAGAGGCACATTTGTCAAAACTGTCTCGATGATGTTTTCCGAGTACACAACTGAAACAAACACCATCCCTACAAGATACCATCGGAAGACCTGTCACCATATTGTCTTTACATATTTGTTGCAATGAGCGATAATTCAAGTGACCAAATCGCTCATGCCAAAGTTTGCTCAAGTTATCACTATGAGCAACAAAAACTAACGAAAAATGTGATGACCCAAAGTTGTTAAATTTGTACAACCTGGTAATATCATCAACAATTTCGGTAGCAAGGACACATTTGAGGATCATTAAAATCCTTGATTACAACTTGGTGAGGTGTAAACGTCACAATTTTACCTTCACCCAAATGAGTGATTTGATAGATTGATAACAAATTGTAGGAAATTCTTGGAACACATAGTACATCACTAAAATGACCATTTTCCACTGGAACTGTTTTAGATCCTACAACACTTAGAGATATATCATCACCAACAAATATTTGTTTTGTGTTACATTCATGCATAGTAGAAAAGATGGCTTGATCCTTAGCCATATGATAAGATTCTCTAGAATCAATGAGCAATTAATTTGAAGTAAAAGAAGAAGATGAAGTATAAGAATAACTAGAAGCACAAAGTGCATGTCTATGAGAGGTAGATTCTGAAGACGAATCTAGGCTGATGTGGTTCTTCTTCATTGTTGCTTCCAAGACTCCATCTTCTTGAAACAATTAGATTCATCATGATTATCTTTCCCACAAAAATTGCAATGACGCTTAGTCTTGTTTCCTTTTGGCTTGGATCATTTGTCATTTTTTAAAGAAGGAGCTGACTGAGAGGGCTTGGGACCCTTGTTTGGCTTATTATTGCAAAAAATTGGTTTCTTGGGAGGCTTGGACTTTTCTTTCTATTGGGACAATAAGGCTTTCCTAGATGTATCTGCATTGTTAATTATTTCAAGATGAATGAGCTTATCTTGCAATCTAATTAAGGAATCACAAAAGGATTCAAGACTAGGCTCTTGGTAGCTAGCTGCAGTCAAGGATTCTTTCATGGAGTAAAATGTAGGTACAAAAACAGAATATGCAAGTCCAAGTTCAGAAAGAATATGATAAATACATTGTTTGTCTTCTTTCTTAATCTTGCATTCTTCACATAAGAGTCTAAGAGTTTTATACTTAGATAAATAGTATTTAATGCATGAAAAATCAATTGGATTCAAAGAAATCAAATCATTCTTAAGTTGATGACCTCAAATTTCATTGTGTTTACCAAACAAAAATTCCAACTTTTCCCAAGCTTTATCAGGTTCATCAATTCCAGATATGTGGAATTGCAAATCAGTAGAGATTGACATCCCAATCAATCCATCACCTTCATCACATCTATTTTTCCACTTTATTTTCTTATTATCATTAGTGGGTTTTGTTTCTTTCCCTAGGGTAATTTTGAAAAGTCCCCTACATTGTAGAACATCCTCCATACGAGATTTCCATGAGAAATAGTTAGAATTGACAAGTATAATATCACAAGGGGCGGCCATACTATAAAATAATGGCTGAAAGAATAGAAACTAGCTGTCTGGATGCAAAGAGCTCAAAAAATTAGGCTGTTTAAAAAAAACGACACTGAAAACTGATACTGGATAATGAAGTTATGCTTGATCAAAGAAAATGTTGAAGATGTCCCCAATAGTGGCATGGAAGATATTAAGTTGACCAACTAAAAAAAGAACCCCCTTCTTCCCAAGATGAACCTTTGAAAATCACTTACAAGAAAATTGCTTTTAAGTGAATCACTTTTGTAAAATTAGTGATGTTCAAGTTTACAATAATGGTACTTTAAATAGTGCGGCAATAAAAAAACTTAAGTAACTCACTTTTTTTTTAAAGTGAGATGCACTTTTACAATAAAGTAACTTAAAAATAGAAATTGCATGCAGTATTAAAAGGTAACATAATAAGACTTGAACTCAAGACCTATTAAGAAATAAAGCATTTTTGGACCAAGTGAGCTAATTTTAAAAGGTATGTAAAAGAAGGGAATGAGGAAGGGGGATTATTTCTTTCTTTTTCTTTTTTGTACTCTTCTCTCTCAGTTTCTATGCTTGTTTCTTTTTCCTGCAAATCACACCACAAATCGAAAAACAAAAAAACAAAAAAAATTCTACCCTTGTGCGGTTATATCTCGTTAGCTTACCCAAAAATTCTACATTTTCTCTCTGTTCCTGATTCACTGTGATTGCACAAGGTGCACGGAAAAGAGCATACGCAGCCGAGAAAACTCTTTCCCTTTTTGTTTCTGATTCACCATGATCGTACAAGGTGCATGGAAAAGAGCATACGCAGACATGGAAGGAAACAATACGAGATTAAAAACAATAAATATCTAAATAATAAAACTAATAAACATATGAGATATTTAAAAAAATAAAAAACAAATCCGTCACTGTAATATTATACCTTCAGATTTGCCGAAATGGGTGTTTATGGATCAAACGGAAATAGTTTTCTATGAATGAAAATTATTTCCCAATGGAAACGATGCTCTAAACACAATGGAACAGCTCCCATAGGATACAAATGCACAAGAAATACATATTCATAAACCCTTTCAAAGTTTCAACAACACTGGTTCAAGATCTAGATCACAAACAGAAGAGGCTCTTCATAAACGCTCTGATACCATGTTCGGGTACACATGATACTCCCAAAAGACTAAACACCAAGAGAAGCCACTCACAAAAAACATATCATAGATCAACACACTGATGTTTTGATGTGGTTAAAACCCTCGAGAGGGAAACAGTCCACAGCCCCGGACAAATAGCTACTTGGAGCAATTTATAATGCAAAAGAAAGAAAGTTACAAATAAGCTTCTCATAATCGATCAACTAGCCAAGGACACTCCATGCTCTTTAAATAGAGATCATGGACCAATCGGGTGTTAAGCCCCGAATCAATGGTAGGTATGATATAAAATAAGTTGAACCATCTAATCACTCTATGTCTAGAACATATCGTGACCGTCGGATTAGAATATTTACACTTGTACCAAGTAGCTACCACAACACATGCTTTGTACATGTCTATGTACAAAATGCAAAGCACATAATACATCCTGGGACCTATGACTAACCAAATACATCTCAACTGACTTGAGATCCTTCAAATATGAAATAAGAATTATAAAATTTCAAATTTACCTTCATATTTGTGGCCATGGATTTGTAGTCCATCATTCTGAAACTCTTCAAGCTCTTTTACTACACATTTTCCTTAACTGAGGAAAATATTTGTCTGGTGATTTCCACACCAATAATCATAAGAATCATAAAATATTCTTGAATACAATTCTTATCTTCCTTTTGAATATGAGCATCATGCATATCTACTTTTTATAGGAGGTACATCAACCAGTTACATAGGTTCTTCAAGATCTAGCGAGACTAGCAACTTCCTCTGACCATGTAAATGTGAGAACCATAATTTGGGTCCTTAATAATAGAGACTTATTCTCATCTATATATGAATATCTTCTTTGACACATGAATATAAATAATATAGAAGATCTTCAAGTGTATTCATATCTATCGGAATGAAATTAAGCCATCTATTTTGTCAGCTTCCCAAGAGACATAGGAACCTCCCAAACTATTCTCTTTCAGGCTCAACCATAGGAATGAATCCACATTCATGTAATTATTTACTTGTAGGTAAGGGAATATTAATTTTCCCTACAAGAAAAATTATTCTAATGGTTAGAACCATTTCATACTCATGAATTTTATTCACATGAAATACTCTAAATATACTGATAAATATTTACCTAGTAATGTACAGATATTGACCAACCGATTTATCATAAACCATTATAATCTTATATATTGATATGCATCCCTATATCTTTCCTATATCAGTCCAAAAAATTCATTTTATGTAAGAAATATATAGCCCCATGTTCATATCTCATGAGGTAAGCATGAATCCCTCTATCTAGCCAATCATGTAGTCTTATGTTCACAGTTTATGAAACAATCATTATGCTCTACATATCATGTCTTATGGAGGATTTTTTCAGCCTTATATCATTCATACATAAGTTTCATATCAGTCCTATATCATCTCTCAAAATTTGAACTCATGAGATTGATAACATGCCAATAAAGATAGAGAAAACAATGTGTATGCTAAACACAATTACAAGTCTAGGAATACAGATCTATATGAAAGTTATGAAACATATAAATAAATTTAGATATTATTTATAATAGAAAATAAACAAATAAGTTACTCATCTTTATTTTTTTGTATGGGATGCCTCTTGATGTCTGCACCCTTGCTGATATAGGTTGAGTCCTTGTTTATTCATTGAAACTTAAAACACTGCAAAAGAAAACTTAATGCATGCACTAGAAAGTGTCTCTGAATGGGAATATGGATCCCATGAAACCAAGAGAAAATTATCTTATTCATTAAAGGAAATATTCCTTTCGATCATCCTCTTCCTTGGATGATTTCTCTTGAGAAGGTTCACCTCCTTCTATGGCGGTGGAGGCTCGAATTCTTCCTTATTTTCTTTTCCATTTATTGCAATATCGTATGAAGTGAACTTCCTTTTTACAATAAAAACATATTATTTTTTATTTGTACATACCTTTATGGATCTCTTTCTTCTTTGTGTGAAAAGTGTTCTTGGTATCAAAGGACTTTCTTTCTTTCTTGGTTCTTGTCGTGAGGGAAAGATTCTCCTCCTTAGTGCTCACCATATTGTTATGGATGCACCCTTCTTCTTAGATGAAATCATGCCAAACTCTTTCAAAATTGGGCTGCTCTTCTCTTCTGTTTACCATAGTAAGAAAGGTCTTCCATGAGGATGGGATTCCTTTAATGGCGGTTTGTAGAATGCCATCCTCATATTCCATGTATTGAAGTTGGATGTTCCTTCGATTCTATCTTCTGGTCGGACAGATATAGAATCCATTGCTTGAAGCTCTTGATCAATGCTTCAAGATATATGGAGGCTTAGAGTGTTTGCAAAAAACTAAGCTCTTGCATGCCCTTTCTCTGATACCATGTTAGTGATTGATAAAAATCCAAATATAATTGAACTTTAAAAATTTAGTCTACAATAATTGTGCATATAAATCTCATCAATAATCCAAAGACATAAATCAAACCATAGAACATGGGATATACCCTGGAAAAACCCTTCACTGATTCAAAGGGTGGAAAACCCAGCAAATGATCTTAGAGTATGATTGATAAGTAGCATAGAATGATTGCAACACAACAACAAATTTCTTTCACCAAGAGCACTAGAGAGTAGAGATCAAATGGAACATTGTATCTAACTTTCGAGATGCATAGCACTTTAATAACAAGTCAAATTAGGTTTTACAACAAAAATAGAATAGTTGCATGTATCAATAATTTGTTAACACTTAGAACATTGATCTATATTCAATCATGTTCCCCCCATTAATATGGTGACAAGATGGCACTCCATTATTATCTCCCACAAGAAGATATGTGCCTTCCATTAATTGACTAACTCTAACTGAGTGTACTAAGATGAACTGAATGGAACTACATGCAACTAAATGGGACCGAGTGTAATTGCATACAACTAAGTGTAACTGAATTGTACTGAATGTAACTGCATGAAGCTCAATGTAACTGAACAAAACTGAATGTAATTGAACAAAACTGAATGTAATTGAACAGTAACTGAAAAAAACTACATGCAACTGAATGTAACTGAACATAACTGAATGTAACCAAACAAAACTGAATATAACTGAACATAACTGAATGTAACTAAATAGTAACTAAACGGAACTGCATGCAATTTAATGTAACTGAACAGAACTTAATGTAATTGAACAAAACTGAATGTAGCTGAACAAAACTGCATGCAACTGAATGTAACTGAATATAATTTAATGTAACTGAACACTAAATAAACAGAACTGTATGCAACTGAGTGTAACTGAACAAGAATCAATGTAATTGAACATTAACTAAACAAAATTGCATGCAATTGAATGTATCTGAACATAACTAAATGTAGTTGAACAAAACTACTGCTTCTCCATCAGTGTTTATTTTGAACAATTACTTTCATAAATTAAGGAGTTGATTCCTTAATTATCTGAACTTTGTTTACCATAACTAATACTCAAATGATGTCTTATCAATTTGAGTCCACATGGTGGTGACATGGGAAATTTGAATTCTCTCTCCATCTCCGTGCTTATATTAAATATCTTTGCATGGCACATATGTGTTTCATAAAGTCTATATCATATCATACTCATAAGATTGTTTCCAAACCTATGATCACATGTATTACCACGGGTCATATAGTCACATACTAAAGTAAATCACTATAGTGGTAGCTAATCCCTAAAGGAGACTTGTAGGGCATGTTGACTATGTGTTGCGGAGAAAACTTCATATGGCTTGGGGTAGACCACAACAGACAATATGACACCATAAATCAATCCATTTCTTATGCAATAGAGATAAACAAAGCTAACACTAATGGATAGAATGTGTACCTTATTTTGGAAGGTTGTAGTAGATCCCCATTGAGTTTTTCAACCACACTTGCACTTAAATTTCATTTTCAACAACAACAAAATAGACAAGCATGATAGATATTAAGTGTTATACCTACTCTAGAATATATAAATCAAATATGTATATATCAAATAAACTACATCCATGGATAAAGAACATTCATGGTTACACACATACAATGGATGAGAAATGGATATTTATATTAATTATATACAGAGATAGAAGTGACAAACTCCATGGAACCTCGTCAAAATCGAGAGACCGACTCCTCTGCTTGGGCCACCATCACTTCAATCCTCCAAATCAATGGCAATGTCAGAAGACAATGGCAAGATTGGGAAGAGAATAAATGCCTACTCAAAAGGAAAAAGGGATGCAGACTCGAGAATGTATGAATGGGGAACAAATCCACTATAGTTTCCTTGCTCTCATAAATTATCCTCCTCTAATGCATCCAAGAGGCTCAATATATATCCCTTCAATAGGAAGTGAAGGGTTGATTCGGAGCATTTCCAAGAATATGGAAAGCCAATAGTCAAGTTATCGTGACTCATTGAGGAAAACTCCAAAATATTTTTTTTGGGCACATTTCCCGATGTACACGAGTCATAGTGGGACAAGATGCATGTACATGCAGTATGTAAGCTTGTGACCTGCATATAGAAATAATTAGGTATTTTTAAAGGTATTTATTGGAACATCAAAGTATATTTTGAGCAAAGGGGGTCCAAAGAGTTTGCATAGGGACAGGGAAGGCCATAAAAACATGGTCTACCAAGTTTGGTAAAATCAACTATAACAGATTCCCCCTAATGTGTGAGGTCAGAGGGGTAATGTGATGGACGAAATACAATATATCAATACTAGAAGTGGAGTAATGAAGACCCATGTGGAAATCAGTATAATACAATGATACATCTCAACATGTGACTGCAAATATGAAGTGTAGCAGTCTTGGATACATAATAGTACAATGGCCATGAATAAGCATAATAGACATAAGTCACATGCGGTCATCACCATGTACAATGTACATAGAAATAAGATCTCCATACTGAATGAATGCATTTGATAGAACACTGGAATATGGGCATGAGAGTTGACATCTCATGAATACCGGAACGATCAAGAAGGTAGAATGTATGGAATGCCACCAAGCTCGGAGGTATTATCCACAAACTGCTATTGGTACATGTCCCATCACGCGAATAAAGGGGTCAAGGTCGAACATGATAAACCATCATCTGATTACTGGTCCTTGATGTATATTGTTAACATACATTATATATCCCACTGGTAGTGATAATGGGAATAAAGGTACAGAGTGCAATCAAACAAGTGTGACTAGATGTGTTGAGTTCAAACACTTGAAAGAATCCATCGATCGAGGGACATTAATGTATTCCCAAAACTATTGATGGTAAGAGAACTTGCCACTGATTACTGTAAGTCTCAAGTTACTCAATGGACTCTAGAATCATATTCTAGAATAAATGATATGAAGTCGATGGAATGGAATTTGCTAGAAGGAGGGCATTAAGGAATCCCCCATCAACCAACACAAAGTACTCAGCAACGTTGGATAATTTGGAAGAACTCGGATGAACAGGATGTGCATGTACCAGTAACTGTATCAGGAATGGACATTATGAAAAGACAACATAATTGAGGAATGGATGACTCAAGCTAAGACTTCCTTTGAACAATATCATAAGGCAAATGGAGACTCATAGGCATAATAGACTCAACATGAAAACTGAGATAACTATGTGATGCAAGAGGCATCAACAAAGGCTCCATAGGGAGTGGAAGCATTACCCGTCGGTGGAGAAAACTCATAATAAGGAGTACAACTCGTAAATTCATACTAATAACCCAAACAACATGTGGAATATACAGTTCTCTATTCGAAGGGCGCGACATGAAACAACAGCTGCCAAAAGTAATATCATTTCTTGTCCAGTTTTTTATGTCTTTTTATTGTTTTAGTCTTTTTCATATTAGAAATCTTGAAAAATAATAAAACTTCTTATATTACAAAACTAGGAGGGAACAAGTGTCGTGGGAAAGAAAACTAGTTCAAAGCAGTGGGACATACCTATACTCAATGTAAGGAATCACATTCAGTATAAGGAAAATCAGTGGGATGTCTCCTCTAGGTATGGGATGATCAAGCTACAAAATATATATGAAAGAATATGCTTGGTTAGAATTGAGGCAAGCTTGAGCTATATGGTTCATAAAACCGAAGCAAGGAGCTGGCATAAAGCTCAATATGGAAATTGCATGCATGAAGTACAGTTACAACTCGATATAAATGGGAGTCCCTATGGGAGACAACCATCATAAATTTAAAGAAAGAATATGGTGTTCTTTCTCAAAGACATGGTATGACTATAAGGGACTCCTAGACCTAAGGGAAGAATCTCAACATCGGTACCAAAAGGAAAAGCAGGATCTAACTAGGGCACCCATGAATAGGAAGGATCTATGACTTACATAATGCCACTTCTAGCAGAAATGTGAGGTTCTATAACATTACAAAGTGGGTCCGTACCTATAGTTAAGCTGACATGGTCATAGGATATGCATGATCCATACAAAAAGTGATCCTATCCTTTATGCCAGTTTGAAATTATACCTATTCTAGACATGAATAGGTAAAGACCTTTCCAAAAGTGCATTCAAAATAAGTCCCTCCATCACAATATTAGGACAAAATAGTTCAAAAGGGTTAATAAAGGTCCAAACTATAGGCTAGTGGGTAAAAATTTCAAAATAAATTTTATAAATAGTAAAAAATTCATATTTTCACCATACCATTTGTTTTTTTACCACATATAGTGTATTTGAAGCCATTTTGGACCAAGAACTTCAATTGTCAATTCTGGGAGTTAGGAACAACGAAATTGTGAACCGTTAGGGCCAATTAGATCCTCATCTCATTCCCTATCTTTTCCATGCATTTATTTCCATGTTTCATTGTGTAATTTTTTGTTTGGAGCCACCTAAAAATGGATATCCGAGCCCACATGAGTCACAAGATATTGGGTCACATATAGGGCCAGATATACTCAGGAAAAGCAAAGCCTACCCATGTATATGCTTGACTCCATTCCCGCCATACTTCTATCACTAGTGGAAGCGACAGATCATGGTCTTGGATGAATATCCCTATGCAGGGATCGACTTTTGTGGAGACCGAGACGTACCATTACTATCGGTTTCTGCATATAGTGACATAGGAAACAATCCCAAATGTATTTTTTGAAGTATTTGATTTTTTTTATTTTTTGATATAATGGAATCAAAAACATGTTTTTGGTAGTATCACGTACTGACATTGATCATGCATATGAAGATGTGGGTCCTAGACGGCTGGATGGTTTCCCTTGACATCATAAGAGAGGACGAGGTGATAACATCATAGGTGCATATGTGGAGCGTATACTCCAAAGAATACATACCAACTTTGTTAGGATGACACACAGGGTGCCTATTGTGCAAGTTAAGGAGGGTGCATATGGTGCAAGTTGAGGACTTTCCTGAGGTAATGCAGAGACATGTGGTGGGAGTTCCCCATGCATGGGTTGACTATTTCGATAGTTGGAAAATGTCGTTGTTTGATTCTATGACCATAATGTTGGAATATTGGAAAATATTGAGAGGGGGGGTGAATCAGTATTGATAAATTTTAATAATTTCAACTAATTTTAATTTATTCACTAACACGCATCATCAACAAGAACACACATAACACAAATTTATCATGGAAGCCCAATTAGGTAAACCACCAATACTTCATATTACTACAAAATTATATTTTACAAATAGTTTTTTCCTGCTACCATAGACAAGGATGGTACTACACCCTATTTACCAACAACTACTGAAAGGAGGATACAACCCCCTCCTTTACCAGCTGCTGCTAAAAGGATGATATGACACCCTGTTTACCAGCTACAACTAGAAGGAGGATATGACCCCCTGCAAGCCTGTTGCCTGCCCTAGCGCCTCCCTACCTCCCTTATATGATATTTTCATCTCTAACTATACTACATCAATCGATTTGTCACTTGAATGTACAGAGACACATATTTGAAGGTTTAAACCATTTTTTATATACCCTCAAACATAAATATTCATTTAGCAGTCACCTATCTTCATCATGACTCTTCACAGATAAATAAAATAATTTGAAATTACTTATTTGTTTGTTGTTTTAAAATCTGTTTAATTTATCAGTTGCGACCTTTCACGGTCTCCTTTCTACAATGTCCTTTCTGCAACATATCTTTTCCACCTTAACGTTTCCATATTTACTTTTCTACAATCATCTTTTCTGAAATTAACTTCTGTAATTATCTTTCTGCAATGACCATTCCACAATATGTGGAACTCATTCCTTCCGCAATTGCGGTTTGTAGATTGCATATGTGCACTTTGACACTTCTTAAAAATTGCTTCTACAATTATATTTCCAAAATAACCTTTCCACAATCAGAAACTTCTTCCTTCCGTAATTGTGGATTGCGGATTGCGGGTATGCATTTCAACTTTCCTCGAAAATTGCATCTGCAATTATCTTTCCGCAATCATAAACTTCTTCCTTCCACAATTGCGAATTGCAGGTAATCATTTTGAATTTTCTTGAGAATTACTTCCACAATTATCTTTCCACAACAACTTCTTCCGCACTCTATGGATTACGGATTGTGGATACCTTCCACATTGCAGATTGTGGCTTTCTTCCACATTACAAATTACGAATTGCGGATGTACCTCCAAAAATTTTCAAAATGCACTTCTGCAAATCTCTTTCCACAACTTCTATGAACCATCGATCGCTTTATGGAATCCTCCTCATCTGTTGAACAGTTATCAAACACATAATTTCACTTTGGCTCTTCGGAATGTTATCTTCTACACACATTTACTTTGCAGATTCTTTCCTTGTCATCGATCTATTTTCTTGATACAATTTTAGCCTCCCAACCTCTACTAAATAAGTTGAATCCAACTCCATGAATCTTCTTTGATTGATCATAGGATTGAACGGTAAAGATCACTCAGATTCTTCCTAACTTGATCCCCTCGCTGGATCATGTCATGTGTATTTCCATCCTTATCACATATTTCATCGCTTATACCTTTGTCATTACCAAACTCTTTTGAAATCAATGACAATTCTTTCCAAAACTCTCCCCATTCAGAATTGATGGAAACATTAAAGCATTAAAACATTCTCACCCTTTGACAACAATGAAAAAGGTTCTGTTCTGACATCTCCCCCTGTCAACATATCTCACCCTAACATGCTACTTTTTCTTCCTCTTCCTCTTTTTATTGTAACAAGATGAGTCCCAACTTATGCCTAATATTGTCAAATGCTTCTTTGGGAAGTGGCTTATTGAATATACCACCAATTTGTTCCTTCGTATCTGTTAGGTATAACTCCCGATTCGATTAACTATTCCAATGCAAAAGCCTATACTTATACAAATCTCATGGCGGTTGGGTTTCACCTTCCGCTCAGCCTGTTTGGCTTCCTATCTATTCATATTCCTATTTATTATTTATTTACAATAATTGT
>LPNX011229252.1:33791-89149 GCA_001517045.1 Pseudotsuga menziesii | reverse complement strand
ATATCAAGGGCATCAAAAAACTGTCTCCCCTTCACCTGTAGTTAGTTCTCCTCCTCCTTCTACCTCATGCGGTGAAAGTACTGATACTAGTAACCGGCATTCTAAAAGGAGTAAAAGAAGGAGGAATAGGAAGAAAGCACATAAGAAAGGGGGCACCCATTCAACCTCTACAAGTCAAGTTGAACCTCACCACCCAGCCTCTATTGTTCAAGCTGGGGGCACTCATCCAACCTCTGTTGTTCACATTCGAGCTATCCATCCAGCCTTTGGTGATCAAGCTGGTGGGATCCTTTCAACCTTTTCAGGTCATGTCGGATCCGGTCACTCAGCCTCTAGTGTTCACGTTGAGTGCACTCGTTCAACCTCTGGTGTTCAAGTTGAACTTACCCATCCAACCTCTTTTGTTCACGTTGGATCCATTCACCCAGCCTCTGTTGCTCACGCTGGGGGAACACACTCAAATGCTGCAAAGCATGTTGATCCTAACCATTCATCCTCTATTGTTCATGTTGATGGTGCCCATCCTACCTCTGCAAGTCAAGTTGGACCTAGTCTCTCGGCCTCTGCAAGTCATGCTGGGGGTAGTCTTTCAGCCTCTGTGTTTCAAGCTGAGGACAACCTGTCAACCACTGCAAGTCATGTTGACACTGTTGACAAGTCTACCCGTTCAAAACACAAGCTCAAGTTTCCTTGTAAGATTTGTGAGAAAGACCACCTTACTTATAAATGCCCTTCTATTGCGGAGGTGCGACGAGTTTGGATTCATGGTCATCCCATTTTTGAACATTATGGAGTCTCTCAACAACCAACCTCTCTTAGTGAGGTTGGACCCAGTCACCCAGCCTCTGTTGTTCATGCTGGGGAAAAAATCTCATCCTCTGTAGGTCATGTTGAGAGCAAACAGTCAGCCACTGCTAGTCATGCTGATACCGTTGAGAAAACTGGTCATTCGAAGCATCATCTTAAATTCCCTTGTGTGCTATGCAAGGGAGATCATCTTACTCATCTGTGCCCTGCTATCCCAGAGGTGCGAAGCATTAGAGGAATTTTGGGGTGTAAAATGGGCCTCCTAAGGAAAATAATAAAATAATAGTTAAAATAATAAAATAATATTGATTAATTTTGGAGGAAGAAAGAAAAAAACTACTTTTTGTGTTCGTATTTTCGACATATCTCCCTGTTTGTTTACTCAAATTTCGATCGGGAGAGCTCATTGGATGCGGAATTTGATTCCGCATCCAACGAGTACCCACACTGCATACTTTTGACGGACCCTGCTACCCCAAAAACAAGAAATCCCTGAAAAAATGTGATGATGACATCATCATCACATTTTTTCACGTATTTCTTGTTTTTGGGGTAGCGGGGTCCGTCAAAAGTATGCAGTGTGGGTACTCGTTGGATGCAGAATCAAATTCCGCATCCAATGAGCTCTCCCGATCGAAATTTGAGTAAAAACACAGGGAGATATGTCGAAAATACGAACCAAAAAAGTAGTTTTTTTTAATGACAAATATGTCAATTCAACCATTATGGTTGACTTATTTTATTGAAATTCTATTGGTTCTTGAATTCCAACGCACAAAAACTTATTTTGGCACGTTTTCTTATAAGGCCCATTTTAGACCCCAAATTTCCTCTAATGAGTGTGGTCCAAGACTCATGAATTTCGTTCTTCTGAACACCCTATAGTTTCTCAACCTCCTACTCAACCTTTGGTTGATCAAGTGGTCAAACAAATCTCAGATTTGGTCGACTCCACTCTTCTTTCGAAGAGTGATCCTCATGTGATTGAACCAATGTCATATTTGGTCAATCCCACTCTCCCTTCGGAGAGTGATTTTCATGAAGCGGTTGAATCGATTCTAGTATCGATCAACCCCACTCTTCCTTTGGAGAGTGAAGTGTCTACTAGTCACATTTTCTTCACTGCTAGTTCAGATCTTACTGAACAAGGGGGCACTGAACTTGTTTCGGATCAACCCCCACCAAGCCCTCGGATTGCTTCCTTTGATTGGGATAGCCTAGTTGAGCCACGCCTTCCTTCCCATACACCTTTCCAGATAAAGGTCAACGGTTGAACCCTATACAATTGCTCGTTGCATTGTTGATGAAGGAGCCTCAGTTAGTATTTTTTCTGCTTGTGCTTGGCGAGGTATGGGATCTCCCAGCCTTGTGTCGACTGCTAGTCAGTTACTAGCATTTGATAGAAGAACTTGTGTAGCCTTGGGAATTCTTGTTCAAACACCTGTTACTTTGGGTGGGAAGACCGTCTTAGTTGACTTCATGGTAATAGAAGACCCCTTGGACTTTAATATGCTCCTTGGATGTGATTATGTCTATGCCATGCAAGCTGTGGTGTCAACATTCTTCCGTGTGATGTACTTTAATCATGGTGAAGAAATTGTCACTATCGATCAGTTGGATTTTCTTGATTCGTCTCCTGACCCAACTAGAGACCAAGTCTTTCCTTTATTGATTCCCAGTGTTTCTGTAGACACTACCTCGCCACAGGTGAACTATGTGGCTTCTTGTCATTTGTGTTCAATTGCTACTGAGAGGCAGCCTCTGTTTTCATGCTTACCTTCTCGGGACTTGGTCCCAGTAGTTGATCGGGTGAGTCATCCTATACAGATTGTAGAGCCTTCTCTCCACTCTGTCCATCCATTTGAAAGTTCAGATATGTGTCCTATCTCGGATGATTTCCTCCTTTCGGATGAAGTCTTCCTGGAGTCTTTGATACAGTCTGACCTTCTTTTTCAGGTGTGATTAAGTCTAACCCTAATATGCTTAGTAAGCCTTCCCTTTTTTCTTATGTTGGTTTTTGTTGAGTCTTTTGATTCTTCATTTGAAAAGCAAGTCAGTGATCCTGATGAGTTTGATTTTTTCTTATGAATTTCTCAGCTCCTGTGATATTGAGTTTGTTCCTGCAGACACTATCTCCCTTGTTGATTTTTGCTTCTCTTTTGAGGTTGATCTTATTGATTATAAACCCTCGAGCCTTGGTCCTATAGAATCTTCTTCGGTTTATTCTGCCTTGACTTTTCCTTTTGTAGAAGATAGCAAAGTCACAAGTGTTTCTACCAAAGTGACCCGCATTGGATCATTTCTTCTGATGTTTTTGTTTCTTGGAGACAGGAATCTTAGTTGGATTCACAACTGTTTATTGGTCTCACCTTGTTGTTCAAGCTGTAATTGCATTTGCATGTGCCTTGCTCGCGCTTATGAGCCTGATGTCGGCTTCCACGCTTTTAGCTCGTTGTATAAGCCCTCATCTTTGTTCTCATTGCCGCTAAGCCTTGTATCATTTTGCCTTTGCAACTTGACACCCTTTACCCCGAGGAGACCTTCCCCGAGTGTCCTTATATTGCTCACTTTCCTTACATTATGCATAGGTTTGTTCCTTGCGCTTGGAACTAGTTTCACCTGTCGATGACACTCGTCTCCTTGCATTTAGAGCATTCTTTCTGTTCTCCTTCAAGCTCGTTAAAAACAGTAAGGAGGCCGCGATTTGACTTTTTTGGACTCGTTAAAACTTCACGGGAAAGATTTTGAGTTTCTTTAGGCCCAAGTATGACTCCTTAAAATAGACTTGACTACCGAGTAAACTTGTCCATTTAGGCTCGTTAAGAATATGTGAATGGGCATCCACATTGGTGGTAGGTTATCTCTTTCTCGGACCATGTGGAATAATACGAGAAAGGATCCCTCTCTTTTCTTTTTGAATTGAGAAGAGTATTCTCAGGCATAGGTTTATCTCTTTTCCGGACCTGAGGGACTAAACTTATTGAAAACGAACCCCTGGTATGAGCTTAGTTTTCTCTTTTTCATGCTCTGGACCAAAACATGAAAAAGATTTCGAGTGTACTTTATGTCTTTGTCATGTTCGTTAAACCCTAAAGAACAAAGCATCGAGTTTATTGTTGTAAGCCCCATTTATCGTAATCAAATGGATCTTTCCGAGTGATCTTTCCTTCCTTCACACTCGTAAAACTCAGGCTATATGCTGCTTTTGAAGGATCATTGCCAGTAGATGGTAATTTAACCTTTTTCAGACCTTCCTGACTAAGTACGAAAAAGGTGCACCTTTTCTTCTTCGGAAGTTAAGAGAGTTCTTCTTTGGTTTGTTTTATACTTTTTCGGCCTCAGGAGACTAAATTGTACGAAAAAGGCCCCCCTTGGAGTCTTCTTTGGAGTTTTCAGACTCTCTAAACTATGAAAACACCATCGAGCATGCATTAGTTCGGGCTCGTAAAATCCATGAATCAATGCCTTATCAAGCATTCTTCTTTCTTTTCTTTGAGCTTGCCAAAAATGAAGATGGTCCCGATTTTGCTTTCTTGGACTCATTAAACCTTTACAAGAAAGAGGGGAAGGGGAAGGTTTATTTCCATGTTTTTTTTATCTTGGCAGCAAGTCTTGTTTCCTTGAACAAAGAACCAGTTTTGAGTCTATCAATCGTTGGGTCCTAGTCTTTTGACTTTATCCTGATTCATAGTTTTCTTACTCCTCCAGTTGGTCTCTTTTCCAATTATATGGGGAATTTGTCAATGTCTCCTACATTGCAGATTTGCTTCATTGGTCCTTTTGTGTCAAAAGCTGCCTAAGTCATTTTTGTGTCATGCTCATTGTTCAAGGATTAAACCTTTGTCGGCCATTCTGCAGTTGCCTTGACCTTTTGTGTCGGCCATTCCCTGGTATCAATTCATTACATCATGTCTTCAGCGGTCCTTTTTGTGACATTCAGTACCAATTCCAGATCCAATTAGTCTTTGACTTACCTCGTGTTGGATAATGAAGGATGCCTTAATGCCTTCCTTCCAACGGATCTCTTCCTATCAACTGCAACACATCTTGCTCTAGGAATGAGATTTAGAGTTTTATGACAGTACCTTGGGAATTGTTGTCCTCAATGGAAATTTCCTTCGCTATTGGGTAGTGGGAATACCTTAATGTCTCCTACTCGATGGATTCTTCAAGTGTTCGACTTCAAATCCTTGTACTCACACTTGTTAGAATGTACTAGGTACCTTGGGGACCATTTTCATTAATGGTGGTTTCCCTCGTGTTTGTTAACGGTTTTCATTATTGACCGGTAATCAAACAGCTTCCTCCATGTTTGACTTCATCTCATTTATTCGCATGGTTAGGATTCGTACCTTTTTTGGGCGGTTTGGATTGAAGACCTTGGGCCGACAGTAGCATTGTCATCTTTTGCTATTGCCCAAGTTGCGCAAGACCTTGTTATACTTTATATGACATTTTGCTGGGACATAGATCCACCTTGTATTTTTGTGGCTATGATCGATTGTTGAGCATGGATCCACCTTGTTCATTTGTGGCCATGACTCCTTTAGATTTGATATGGCGCCTTTTTGCATATTGAGCGACCATTATAGTTTCATCAGTTATACATATGTTGGATCCGCCTATATCTTTATGGTGATGTTTTGTATATGGATTTGTATGTCCCAGAGATCAGTTTTTCTGACATTTATCTCTCTTACAGGTACCTTCACTCGAGCCTTTCGATCTTGGATTCTCTGCTCTCTCCATACTCAGTTGTTTCCTTTATAATGTATTTCAGCTATCATCTTTCCCTCTAACCTTACACATTAGGGGGCATCTGTTATATCCCAAAATGACACTTCTCTGCATGTGACCACTTTCCCATGATTTCGTCGCATGTCGGCACTTCATGAAAGTCACTGAAAAAACATCTATCTTGGAGGACCCATATCTTGAGTTTTATAACTCCGTTTGACCTCATTTCTACACCGTTGGAAAAAAATTTCTGTTAGCTAAAACTTTCCAGAAGACACCAAAGTCTGAAAATGCACAGAAATACCTTAAAAATGCATTTTTTATGTATTCGTGACTCTCCTTATGTGCAACTCGCGAATCACTCACGAATCTTGTGTTTTACAAGTCGTGAATGGATATATTTGCTGGTTGCTCTTGTGGAAACTCACGGATCATTCACGGGTTTTCCTCCTTCATAGTCGCGAATCTGTCTCTTAACATTAAAACATAAAAACACGCTTTTTGAGTTAGTTTGGGTAGTTATGCAACTGCCTCCTTCAGTTGTAACTACTTTGTCTTCTCCCCTATCTCTCCTTAGCATATAAATAGAGGTAGGGAGGTCCATGAAAGGGGACTTGGAATTTATGCATTGTTATACTGGAGGAATCGGGACTCTCTTTGCCCACACCTTTGCCCTGGAGGTCTTCCCCTTGTGTTGCAGAGCTTGGAGGCTGAGTTCTTTGGAGAAGAGAAGCAGCAGAACCAGATCAAGGTTTCGTGAGGTGCCAAACTTGAAGAGAAGGTATAATTGTACTTGCTTTCAAGATTAATAAATATGTGATCTCCTTGTTCTTCCCAAATCATTGTACAATGTGTGATTGAATCCCTGTTTATGGTCATATGATGATGTTATTCATATCTTTATCTCATGTTTATTTGATTATCATTGTCTTATATGTGGTCATAATGGCTTGAGGAAGGTATAACTTGTTTTGCAGGTCTCTTGGAGCGAGAGGAGCAAGAAGAGGATTGAAGAGAAAGCTTGGACCAGCCTTTAGTTTATCAGGTGTGGATCTTTCTCATATCTAATCTTGTTTATATATACTTGCTGAACATTGTGCATCTCTCTTTCAACCCCAGTACGTTGATGGCCTCTTAAACCCTAGCCATAAAACATTTTCCTTTACAACAAAGGCTAGAAAAGGTAGAAAGTGTGTTTGTTTCACATTCTGGAATACACTCAATGCAAGTGTAGACCAAGAAAAATGTACTATCTGCATACCTTCCTTTTAGAATGAAATATTTTGGAAAACATTTCATTTATGTTATTTACTTAAGTGTGTCATTATTAATCAGTCAAGATCCTGTTGTGTCTTTTTTGAATTTATAATTGTTGAAAAGAACATTCCATTAAGTTATAACCCCATTCTTATCCCATTATAATTATTAGTAAACATCTCAGCTTTAAATTTGTTTCTCCTATCATTTGTAACATCAAGTTTACCTAACTTGCAAAAAATAATTGTATGCATGCTTCAAATGTACAACAATATTTGAATGGGTCCATGATCCTGAAATAGGCTAAGCTAAATAAAATTATATTAATGTCCATGAGTGGCTTAAATAGGTCAATGGGAATTTTATTTTCAAGAAGTAATAATAGCAAGGAAGAAGTGCATAGAGCCTCTCCGAAGACAAAAAAAAAAAAGTCAATATAAAAAAACCTAATGGGGGATGAGCCCAAACAATTAGATCCTAGATCATTTAGCATAGATAGAAACTTTATAAGGAGAAACATCCTTGTAGCAAAGAAGCCGATTGAGTCATGAATGATGAAACCCAAATGGACATCTGAATCAAAGGAGGTGTCAACATATTTGTAGCACCGTTGTGCCATTACTACAATGGCATGTTCCAGTTCAGAAACTACAATCCTATTTCATAAACTTGACAAACTGAGTTTTACATCAACAATTGCACATATACAAATAGAAATTAAAAGACATCCTGAGTTATATATTTCCACCCTCTGCATTTATCATACAGTTCAAACAGAGCTCCCAGGTTTTTGTTTATCTTTGGATTTTAATCTACTTATATAGGTTTCTCCCAGCTTAAGTAAATACATCTGAATAACCTGGATAGATGTCCAAAATGGCCCTCCATCATGAACTTTAATAACTGTTGGTTCAGGCAAAGCTCCATAAGTTCACATTGATAGTTGATTCAGTGTGGTTTTGTCTAGCAAGAATTTTCCAAATAGAAGCTTGTAAACAAGAGCATTACCAACACTCACTGCAAAGATGAGGCCCCAGGTTTTTGTTTATCTTTGCCCCAGGTTCCTCTGCAAATGTGAGGCCCCAAATTTTTGTTTATATTTGGATTTTAATCTACTTATATAGGTTTCTCCCAGCTTAAGTAAATACATCTAAATAACCTGGATAGAAGTCCAAAATGGCCCTCCATCATGCACTTTAATAATTGTTGGTTCAGGCAAAGCTCCACAAGTTCACATTTATAGCTGATTCAGTGTGGTTTTGTCTAGCAAGAATTTTCCAAATAGAGTCTTGGCAACAAGAGCAGTACCAACACTCACTGCTATGTTTTCTTCTCTGCAATGAGAAGTGAACATTTATTGATTAACCCATAACAATTGAGAAAGCTCAACTTGGGATTCTAAATATCGTGGATAATAAAAATGAATGCAATCCCCCTCAAAATCTGCACCAAGTGGCCCACATATAAGAGGGCTAATAATCATTGTAGATCCCAGATGTATGTATGTGTTTAATGTCTACACTGAATTTTTGTGGATACTTGGAGGATGGTTGATAATAAAAAAATCCCCATCACGAAGCCTGCGATTAATAGCTTCACCAATTTCAACTTTCTTCATTGCTTTGGAAAATGCATTTGGACAATAATTACCTCCCTTGTCAACAAAGGTTCTACCTGCTTAATCGGGACATTATTAGGGCACATAATTCTTCTTTAATAGACACAAAGGTATTTGAAAACACTGATTTTTTTTCCAGATCAATCATAGTGACAGAGGGATCGCCTGCTTTTTCATCCACATCCTTCATTTTTCCCTCCAATCTCCAACGTCTTCCAAATTTAGAAATCTACTAAATTTGAAGTCTCATGTCAATTATAACAGTACGCTAAACCTATGAAAAATAGTACTGCAATTGTTTATAAAGAGTTGTGCAATACCATTTTTCATCCCTCAAGAGTGCCTTCCAATACCACCCTTCACCAATAAGAAACGAATCTTTGCCCTTCAATTCCATCAATGGTGGTCATGAATACATTCAAATGTTGACTTTTACTTGGATTTTGCATCACATGGAGTATTGGTCTTGTTCAACCATTAGACACATCAGAAATGGAAAGTAATCGTCGATCTGTAAGGAATGAACGGTTCACTACTTTGTATTGTTTCTTTACAAAGATTTATGGTATTCGATCCTGAATAGAACGTGGATATTTAGTTCATAACTCCTAGCCAAAGATGCACAATGTATATCATATGCACATGTTTTGATTAATCATTGCAATGATCAATCAATCTAGGATCTCAATAGAATTCATTTTCAAAGCATAGACACGCACTCAAAGGAGGTTATTACAACATACAAAATAAATGGTTATCTAGAGAAAATTGGATAATTTCTTGGCAAAAATCACAGAGAATGAATACTCTGCTTTTTAAATTCTTGCTATAAAACAAACCTAGATTACACACTTGCACATAAAAAAACCCAATAATCCTATCTAAATCCAAATAAATAGGATCTGAGACTAAACTCATAAATCTCGAATCTATTTTTAGCTAGAGAAGATACATTTGGATTCTTCAACGATCCGAGATCAACTTTTGTATAACAACCGTTATTAAAACAAACACTCACCACTAATTCTCAGAAAACTAGCCCCTACTACAAACAAACTCAACTACTTGACTTTCTAAAAGTCCATAAAAAATTTATTTAAATGATGCCCCTGGATCACATAGTATGAAGCTAAAAAATTTCATAATAGTATAGGGACAAAAATAGTTGTTAGACCTCACATAGGTGGGGTTGAGTGAGGAAAACCGTAACTGAGCCATGAGTTAACAACTAAATAGTTAGTAAATAAGATAGCAAGATAAAACTATATTTTTTCAGGTTTAAGAAAATAAAAGGAAAGAATTACGCTAGTGGAACAATCATGATTCATGATAGAGAATACATTGTATTTTAATGATATCTGGGTAGCCGCAACTATTATATATAATGGTTATATTGTACTCCTTAGGATTTGAAATATGGTCATAGATCAGATTCATAGACACTGTTTTCTTTAAGTATAGGTAAATGTTAAAAGTGCCAGAAAAGATGGAACAATCTATACTTTGATTTCTCATTGGAAATATCAAGTATGAAGAAATTTGTTTTGGGTAAAGAAAATTCATAGTAAAAGACATAAGTAGAGAACATTTTTGTCAGTTGGTTCTATCCCAAGTGGAAGTTGTGGTGGGTTGGATTATTATCATCCCCACCTAGGTTATATTCCTGTAAGATGGACACCATCCTCCAAGTGAGTACCTAGGATTTTTCTAGGGGCATTGTAGCATGGTAAAAAAAATTATTAAAAAAATAGAAAACTCTTTAAGTAAAGTGAAGTAATCATGACATAGTAAATTATCATTATTACATGAGGACTCGTCCCCTAGGGTCAGGGGCGCGCCTCCCTCGCTCCCTATGCCTCGGGGGCTTAGGGGATCCTTGGGAAATGTTTCCCAGTGTCCCCAAAATCAGGAAACTCTCAAAAACACACAAGGGGGCACATTCCCCTATTCTGCAGCACGTTCTAGTGAAGGGGGATCCTACACACCCCCTCCTGTAATTTGAGGCTCCCAGACACCCCCACGCCCCCTCCTGAAACTGGGGGGCTCCCAGAGGACCCTCCTTTTAGTATTTTACATGGGATGAATCATTGAACTGTTATTACTGGGATTTAATAATTTATAATATTACTGGCTAAAATTTGGAGTGGTCTCCACACGTCCCGAATGTCCCGCGTCCTGGAAACTTGGGGAACACTATAAATTATTCATTTATTGAATGATTAAGTGCCTATATTTATGTTAAGGTTCCTCTGTCGACAAATGCAACCTTTCAACTAGACCATTGTATTTTAAGTAAAAGGAGACAGAGCAAACAAAATAATGATAGTTTAAAAAAAGGATTCAGAAGCCCTCGTTTAGTTAGTAAGGAAGTATCTAAACAGCGGAAAATGGCATGCTCATCCAAAGTAATGTAAACCTTCGAAACAATAACATCCCACAGCTTGGGTGGTATGAAATCATACCATAAGTAATAGCGCCCTATGCTCAATTTGAAGTAGTCACCATCGAATAACACCACTCAAACTCTTGCAATGAGTAGAAAGAGAATAATTTTAGTATATAATTCAAGATGATATTTAGGAAAAATAAATGCATAAGATAAAACATCAAGCAAGGGTTTATCATCATCCCATGCATGTCTTACTAAGTTAAAAATAAATGAATAAAATGTTACCTAGAAAGAAGCCATCATTCGAATCTCGAAACGAAGCACCGAACTGAAGCCATGAACCATATTAGCAAGTAAAAATGATACAAGGTAAGACAATACGATCAACCCTCTCTAATAAGTTATTTTCACTCTCATCTTAGAACCAAAGTGAATGAACCCCCTTCCCGATAATTTTTCCTTCACGGCTCCCGCACAAGAACCAGGATGGAGAAACCCTAGGTAAAATGCTCTCTTCTCAAGAGGAACAATACTATGGAAAATGGAGTCTAACCTCACTAAAAAATCCAGAATCTCATGAACCACTAGACAGACACAAGGACTACATTCAATGACATGGAAATGACAGGGATCAGGCCCCACTTCTTTTCCTAAATAACGGCATTAAGAAGAAAGCATTGATCTCTTGCCACTGAAAATGAAAAGAAAAGAAAAAATAATATGAATAAGATGAGAAGTGTTAATAAGAGAAACACAAGGTTACATTAATCCTTCATACAGATATATGACAATATGAGTGGTGAGTTGTTAAATAAAATATTTAAACAAGTTGAGGGCCCCTTTTGGCTTAATGGTAGGTGAATATGATGCTATGCTAAATTATTTATTAACAAAAGGATGACTCTACTTCTACATTTGAATTATTTTTTGTAATTATTTAAACCTTAATTAAAAACTTAATCGTGTTTTTTAACTTTTATGGATTTTCATTCCTAAGGGAAGTAATAGTGACTCTTAACATTGGATTTGGTATGGATCTTGATTGTTTTTTATGGATTTATTATATGCATTGTAACCATCAAGGAGAATGCATTATTTGTATATTAAAGTTTATTAATGTTACGAGTAGAATCTGTTGTGATGTTAATGGACATTACAAGTCTTGCTCATTTTGTTTTTGACAACAACATAAACTCTACATTCATGGAGATATTTTTATTTTTTGTGTACAGAAATACGTTTAATAATGTTATTTGACTTCTCATATTGATATGTTTAGTCACATGCAATTGCTTAAAAATGGTATCAGTTTTCATTTGTGTTATTTTGAAATATTTCGCAGTGAAGTATATATCCCAATAGATCATAGTATCACAAAGTATATGTCCCAATAGAGAAATAGCTAACTTCACCCAGTTCCATAAATTGAATTAGTTTAGTCATAAGCGGAGGAAGGAGCATAGACAGTTCATTTGTTGATCTACCAGAAGTAAAAGAGGAAAGAGACAACTCATATCTTCTCGAAAGTTAGTCGGACCCCCATAACAGATAATTTGAGCTAAATTGAGCCTACCATATATTTGACTTGTCATCTTGGCCGATGAATCTCCTCATGTCTTAAGTTTGTCATGGTATACATGGTCTCCAGCCCACCTTTTCAATTACTCACCTCTAAGTTTAACTGCTCTGTATTTGTATATGTTTTCGTTGGTGCTTTTCCTTTCCTTTACCCTGTTTCCTTTCCCGTCTTTGAAACAATTTATGGGGGTATTTATTGGCTGGGGAGCTACCTGTATGTTATAATTTTTATCGGGGGAACATAGCATCTCTCAGATCTAGATAGATTACTTTTAAATCCGGTCCTCTTAGCCTAAGTCTTCAACATCATAGGGTAGGGTTGTGATTCATATAATGGGGCAAGGGCTCAAACAGACTTGGAATTTGGAAAAGGAAATATGAGCACGATTGATAAGATTAGTTAAACTGAGTTATACCAAAATGGAGACATGGATATGCATAATGAAAAAACCTTTAAGGTACCAATTCAACTTGACCATGGCATGATAACACATGAAATATAACTTGCACAATTATAAATGACTAATTAATATTCTTCTAGCTAGTCATTTTTTATGTCGTGACTAAATTAGTCGTTTATGTTAGTCACTTTTAACTCTGTCACTTATAATCTAGTCATATTTGTTAACTGGTGACTAAATTAGTCGTTAATTTTAGTCATTTATAGTTGGGTCAATCAAAATTGCTCATATTTAGTAGTAAATCACTTAAAAAAGCTATGGTGACTAGAATTTTTAGTCACTTAGTCACTAATTCCTCATTTTGTACTAGTGTATATATTATATAGTATCTAAGAGAGAAACATCTAAGACAGAGACAATAGAGGAATCAACAGTGGTAGTTATCCTAGTTTACTTTGATCCATCCCGAAAAACCAGGCTTTGAACGGCCTGGCCCAAGAATCAAGACACCCACGTTGCCAACTGGGCGCCCTAAGAAGTCCTCATGGGTGGAATAATATTAAATCTTCTCATGACCGAACTAAATCCTCGCATGGCTGAATTGGGGACGGACCAGACGAACCAAATTGATACTCATAACCCTGAATCCATGGATTGATTTAGCAGAAACCCCTTTGGGAAATGGGTAGTTGTACATAGATCTATATTTGAAAATTCCTTCATGTTTTGCTTTGCCTCCCTATGAAACTTCATAGGTTTTAATCTATATTTTAATTTGTATAATGTATAAGTAAATAATATGTGTATATATTTAATTATATTAAATTACATAACATATGAACTATATATATTTATTTATATTAAATCTTTTAACATATGAACTATAGTAACATATTTATATTAATTATATATTATTATTATATTTACATATTTTACCATTATTAAGGTGAAAGAAGTTTATATATCATAAGGGTGTTTATAAAATATTTACCTATTTTGTAAATTTGGTTGAGTATTATATTTACATTTATTACAAGTATAGTATGGATGGACTATGAATGTATGGATTTTAACATAATTCCCTAAAATGAAGCATGTTTTGTTAGGAGAAAGAAAATTGAATCAATTTCAATATTATGTTTCCCTTGTGGTTTGAATTTTGTACTTTGGTGGGGTGTTTTAGAATAATCCCACTTGTTATGCATGCTTTAAATGATAAACATATCCCATATGCTTTAAATGATGACGATGATGAACTAGATGACAATGACAGTGATGATGTTTTTGATGACGACGATGATGGAAATGATGATGATCATCATCATCATCGTCATCTTTTTCATTGTCATCATGATTATCACAATAGTCATCATCATTGGCATAATCATCATCCATGTCCTCATCATCGCCATTTTCCTTGACATCATCATCATCATGATTATTGACATTTTCATCAGTTATTCATCATTACCTTTGGCATAAGAAATAGCATCTACCCAAAATATGTGATTAGTGGAAAAGGGTCATGGAGGACACACACAATTTATGCATGACAAATAACAACTTATTTTTTAAGATGATCAACATCATCATTCTCATTGTATTTATCATCATTGTCATTATCATCATCACCATCATCATCATTCATTTCATTGCCATCATAATCATTGGAAGTGTCGTCATTTTCATTATCCTCATCATCATCATCATCATTGTCATCGTTCTCCTCATTATCAACAACATTATCATCATCATCATAACCATCCTCAATATCATAATCATTATCCTCATTTTCATCTTCAACATCTAGGTGTAAAACTGGATGCAAAAGTGGATAAAAACATGGATGCAAAAAAGGATGCAACAAAAGTAGGCGCAAAAGTGGGTGCATAATGGGGTGCACCAAAAATGGATGAAAAAGGTGATGCAAAAGTGGATGCAAAAAATGATGCAATCATGGAAGCAAAACATGATGAAAAAATTGGCACAAAAGTGGATACAACCATGGATGTAAAATTGGATACAAAATTGGATGCAAAAGTGGATGCAACAAAAGTAGATGCAAAACTAGATGCAAAAGTAGTCGTAAAACCCAACGGAAAACCGGATTCAAAAGTGGATGCAAAAATGGATACATAAAGGGATGCAATAACTGATGTAAAATTGGATGCAAAAAAAGATGGAAACGTGGATGGAAAAGTTGAAACAAAAGTGGGTGTAAAAATAAGTGCAAAAATCGATGTGAATTGGGATGCGACAAAAGTGGATGCAATAGTAGATGCAAAAAAAGACGTAAACATGGATGCAAAATGGAATGCAAAAAGGGATGAAAATGTGGGTGCAAAAGTGGACGAAAAAATGGATGCAAAAGTGGATGGAAAAATCGCTGAAACAAAATGAGATGCAAAACTAGACTCAAAACAGGATGTAAAATTTGATGCAAAACTTGGTGCATGAAGGGATGCAAAAAAAGAAGCAGAATTGGATGAAAAAGTGGATGTAAAAAAGGATGCAAAAGCAGATCAAAACAAGGGTGTAAAAATTGAGGCAAACATGGGCGTAAAATGGGGCGCAACAAGAGTAGATGTACAAACTAGGCACAAAATTAGGAGCAAAACTAGGTTGAAAACCTGTCGCAAAACCTGATGAAAAACCCGGCACATAACTAGGTGCAAAACTCGGTGCAAATTACGTCGTAATTTGCGCAAAATTTAGAAAAAGGACGCAAAAACGCCTAAAATAGCACCAACCTGTGAAATTGCACCATTTTGTCCAAAAAATGAAGAAAAATACACTGAAAGATGGCCTAGACGCAAAAAACGATGCAAAAAGAGACGCTAAATCCAGTTTTTGTTGTAGTGTATGAGTCTCCTTAGAGTCGAAAGAGAAGCACACAACAAGGTTATATAACTTTATAACCTTAGATGATAAAAGAAACTCATTTATAAACTATATACATATACAAACTATTTTCACTATACATTTTGTCCAAGGATCAATCTAATTCCTTTCTACAATTGGAACACATTCTCTGCAGTCACCACTTGAAACTCAAGTTAATTAAATGTACAAAATAGCACTATAAACAATTTATAATTCGACAATGTAAGATACATAATAAGCTGGAGACAACATAAAGTATTTATATAAGTAATGTTAACCATTACGAATACTACTCTAATATGAAAAGGGCTTGTGTGACTGAAAGAATCCCTACAACTTTCCTCCCAACCATTGGCTCCATTTGGCATATGTGGGTCCTCCTAGAGCCACCCTCGAGCATGGTGACAAATCCACTAAGGTAAGGCTATTAAAAATCATATACTCCCCAAAGCATACTATAGAGATACATTATGCATATGGAAACGATGCAAAGTATATAGAATACTAATATTGGAAACATAGGTCATATCAAAATTGTCTATCCCAGATCTATACAAGGATCCAATGATAATTACTAGCAGTTCTCTACAAAATACAATTTGTGTGATATTCCATTTTATAGTATTTTCTTCTAGTAAGGTAAGAAAAGTAGGCATTTGGTCTATATTATTCAGACTCTATAATTTTAGATATTGCATAACGAACTCGATATTTTACCATTCATACAGTGGATCTAAACTCTGTAAAACATATATATTATTATATGCGTCAGAACACAGACATTGGGTTTGTTTGGTAGAGGTCTCTATCTACACACATATATTCATGTTTTTTCACAGTTCAAAAGAAGGAAGCGATTGTTTTCCCATCTATGCACAGGTTACACTCTGTATAAACATCTGGACCTATTCACAAATCAATGAAGAGAAAGGTTATTGTTTTCCCCTTACCGTCAGGGTCGCGATCTCGGTTTGAATATTCATATTTGTTTGAAAATTCAACGTAGGAAGAGTGCTTTAAAACTCACAATCTATACATAGGTATTTTTATCAAATAACAATGTGAGAAAATGTTATAAAGATCACGATCTACAAAGAGATCAATCCAAATGCAGGAATATTCTTACCAAAGTCATGATCTATACAGAGATCAATCCAAAACACAGGAATCCTCTTACCAAAGTCACGATATACACATATATCAATGCAAATGCAGGAAGACTTTACCAAAACCATGATCTACACAAAGATTCATCCAAAATGCAGGAAGACTCTTACCAAAATCAAGATCTGCACAGAGATCAATCCAAACACAGATATACTTTACCAAAACCACGATCTACATAGAAATCAACCCAAAATGCATGAACACTCTTACCAAAGTCATGATATACACAGAGATTGATCCAAATGCAGGAAGAGTTTACCAAAACCATGATCTACATAGAGATCAATCCAAATGCAAATTTGTTTTACCAAAACCTCGATCTATAGAGAGATCAATCCAAAATGCAGGAAGACTTTTACCAAAGTCATGATCTACACAGAGATCAATCCAAACACAGATATACTTTACCAAAACCACGATCTACATAGAAATCAACCCAAAATGCATGAACACTCTTACCAAAGTCATGATCTACACAGAGATTGATCCAAATGCAGGAAGAGTTTACCAAAACCATGATCTACATAGAAATCAATCCAAATGCAAATTTGTTTTACCAAAACCTCGATCTATAGAGAGATCAATCCAAAATGTAGGAAGACTCTTACCAAAGTCATGATCTACACAGAGATCAATCCAAACACATGAAGACTATACCAAAACCACGATATACATAGAGATAAATCCAAAAAACATGTAGTCTCTTACCAAATTTAGGATCTACACAGAGATCAATCAAAATGCAGGAAGACTTCACCAAAACCACGATCTACATAGAGATCAATCCAAAGGTAGGAAGACTTTACAAAAACCACGATCTACACATATATCAATCCAAAACGCAGGTAAATAATAAACACACCAAATCCATTTTTTAAAAACAAATGCTAGTAGGGGATAACTATTCAAATCACAAATCAAACATGCAAGAAATAAATCCAATAATCATATCAACAATGGATAAAAAACATAGTCAAACAATCCAATAATTATATCATCTCTGGTGCTGCGCACAGATCTTAATAAATAAATGGATATCGTTTCTAGAATCTTAAAGAATAAAAAGATTTATCATTTCAGCTACGTTTCTACCCACATATTTTAAAAACTAATTGATTATCATTTCCAGAATCTTAAACCATAAAAAGATTATCGTTGTAGCTATGTTTCTCCCAACGTATATTAACAACTAAATGATTATCATTTCTAGAATCTTAAACCATAAAAAGATTATCGTTGTAGCTTCGTTTCTTCCGACATATCTTAACAACTAAATGATTATCACTTCCATAATCTTAAACCATAAAAATATTATCGTTGCAGCTACGTTTCTACCCACATATCTTAACAACTAAATGATTATCATTTCCAGAATTTGTACAGAGATCAATCCAAAACATAGGAATACTCTTACCGAAGTCATGATATACACAGAGATCAATCCAAAAGTAGAAAGAATTTACCAAAGCTGTAATCTACACAAGGGTGCATCCACGGAGGTGGGTTACAATTTTTGGCAAGAAGAATTCAAAAAAAAAACATACGTCAATCGAGATTTTATTAAACCCTCGATCGAAGTCTTAACAACTCGAACGAGGGTTTATTAGACCCTCAATCAAGATTTTATTAAATGGTCGATCGAGCTTCCGATAAACCCTCGGTCAATGGTTCAAGAACTCGATCAAGGATTAAATAAACGCTCGATCGAGGGTTAAAGAAGACCTCGATCTGAGCATCTTTAATCTCCTATAAATAGGAAACAAACCCGTAATGTTATTCACTTCGTCTGTTCAATATGGGTTGCAAAGTAATTGGGTTATAGATGTGATTAATCACATCTATGACTCCAATCAATCACATTTGTTGGAATATAATCCGTCGGGATTATACGTTATTGTAAATATTAGAAATATGAAGAGACTCTCGGATGTGTGATCCCAAGAGTCATCGTAGATGTATAAATAAAGGAATTCTATGGAGAAATAATAAGAATTCGGGAGTTATTCCACCTGACAGTGGTATCAGAACACCACCTGCCATAACTCCTGCTACTGCATTCTGGTCTTAGTATGCTGCCTACATGCCAGTCCATTGTCATCCTGCGTGCATGCGTTACTCCCTTGACTGCGTCGAGGAACATTTTTGATGATTTGAGATGTGTTGAGTGAAGCTGTCTTGCCATTTTCCTAGTGTAAGTTCGTTGAAGTTCGGTCACTAAAGATTGTTGCAGTGAAGATTCATGCCTTTTCTCAAACTGCATGAAGCCATTGATATTTATTGTGGAGAGTGTTCACGCCACTCCTTATTCACATCTATATGCGTTCTAGAATAGATGTGTTCTGCAATAGATGAGTTCTGGCTACATGATATGAATCAAATGGTTGTTGTGACCTTTGTGTTGAAGATGGAATCCGTGATATGATCTTTCTAGTTCATTGAATACTAGTGAGAGATTGTTGGCGGAATATTCACACCATTACCAATTGCATGAAGACCGTCAAGACTGCATTGACAAGAAGGCTGCGTTCTAATCTCTTGAAGAAATCCTGCTTTTCTTTGACCTGTGACCTGCTCCTTTGTGTTGGTTTGAAATCCATTGAAATCATATTTAAAGTTGGTAGTGTAGGCTTGAGAGGATTAAGTTTGTATTTCAAAGTTTGTATAACAATAGCAGAGACATTGACATTGTTGTAAAGCTTGAGGAAGGTGGCAGAGACTTAGACCTGCACCTTTACTCTTTTTTCTTTTTCTCCTATTGTTTTTGTTGCAAGATTCAATCACAAAATATTCAATCTATAGCATCTGTAGTTGGTGCCACTATCACTGGCAAAGTCACTTATCCAAAATGGTGGAGGAAGATCAAATCTTCCTTCATCTACAATGACCTTTGGGATGGTATTTGTGAAGGCACCACAATAGAGACAGAAGCTGGAGGGCCCATAACCAAAGAGCCAGGACCTCCAGAATCCGAGAAAGAGAAGGCCATTTGGAAAACAAAAGATAAGAAAGCTTTAGTGGTAATCACTGCCACAGTCAGTGAAGAGGTGAGCCAATACATATTTCCTGCAAAGTCATGTTTTGAAGCACTAAAAGCATTAAAAGATCTGTATGATTCACACTCTGAAATGGAAGTTATTCAACTAATGCTAAAATTACTCAGTTTAGAAGTAAAAGACCATGATCCCATGTTAGTTTCCTATGAAATGGAAGCTATCATGCACAAGATTCAAGCCACTGGTATGAAACCAGATCTTCCCCTTGCAACATTTGTAAAATATTTGTATCCTTCTCACTCCAACTATCTTGAGTCGTTGCAAGCAAGTGACAAGTTCAAATCACTGACATTTGACACCTTAGTAGAGAAGATAGCTGACAGAGAGAAAGCTTTTGGTAAGAAGACAACCAAGCATTCTGGAGAATCACTTTCTTTTCTCAAAAAGCAAAGAACCACACCAAATACCAATCCGAAGATCATCCCAAAGGATAAAGCAGCAAGAGAGGCAGAGGAAGAAGAGACTTTAGAGGTAGAGGAGGCAGAAACAACTCCAGCAAAAGATCAGATTTGAAGTGCAAGCATTGTGGAAAGATTGGACACACAGCAGATCAGTGTTGGGCTTCGTGGGACTCCATAAAAGACAAACATAACCAGAAGAAAGATGACAATAAGAACGAAGATGCTAGTAAATCTTCAGATTCTGCTCATTGTATTGTTGCACATTGTAATCTTGGTAGTAATGAAATAACTTAACTTTCATCTTACATAGATTGTTGGCTACTTGATACTGGTGCAACATCACACATGACTTTTAGAAAAGACTGTTTTGAAGAACTTAATGAAACAATAAATGGCATAGTTTACTTTACAGATAAGCCAAGTCTTAAACCAAAGGGAATGGGCACCATTCGGCTGAAGATGCCTGGATTCACTGATTTCTTGTTGAAGAATGTTCTTTATCTTCCAGAGTTGCAGAGAATCCCGCTGTCCTTGGTGTAGATTCGACACCAAGGCCATTCCATCCACATGTTTGATGGAATCGTAGAAATAAGAAAGTCCTCTGACAACCAAGTCATCATGAATGGATACGAAGATGGGAAGCTGCTGAAGCTAAAGGGTTCATCTGCAAGGGTTCAGAACTATGCCTACCTCTCTCAGCATGGAGAAGGTAATTTGTCATCAATTTTATTGTGGCATGCAAGATTTGGTCATCTAAATTATAATAGTCTTCGTTTGTTGAAAAAAAATGGCGTATTTGGTTTGCCCACCATTCCCAAAGAGAAGAGCAAATGTGATGCATATATATTAGGGAAACACAGTAAGCTGCCATTCCATGAATCTAATTTTAGAGCAAGTAGGAAATTAGAATTAGTGCATTCTAATTTATGTGGCCCAATGCCAACTCCTTCTGCCAATGGGAATAAGTATTTTATGACCTTTGTTGATGACTGCTCAAGAATGTGCTGGATTTACTCATTAAAGACAAAATCAAAAACATTTCAAGCATTCAAGGACTTTCATGCATTGATAGAAAAACAAGCAAAATCTAAAATTGGTACACTTCGTACTGACAATGGGAAAGAATACACTTCAAATGCTTTTGAAAATTATCTTCGCCAACATGGAATTGCACATCAGACTACAGTTCCCTACAATCCTCAACAAAATGGTGTAGCAGAAAGAATGAACAGAACCATAATGAATATGGTACGTTCAATGATGTTTTTTAAGAATGTAAAACTAATGTTTTGGGGTGATGCAGTGAAATGTACAGCCTATTTGAGAAATAGAAATCCCTCAAATGCTCTTGATAACAAGACTCCACATGAAATGTGGTTTGGCCATCTCCCTTCAGTCAGGCATCTTAGAGTTTTTGGTTCCACTTGTTATGCCTTGATTCCAAAGGAGCAAAGAAACAAGCTTGGTGCTCGAAGCAGAAAATGCATTTTCCTGGGGTACGAAGAAAACTCCAAGGCATACCATCTGTATGATGAGGTAAATAAGAAATTTGTTATTTCCAGAGATGTCATTTTTCTTGAGACTAATAAAAATGACTAGTCCATTGAGAGACAACTTGATCATTTGGAAAAATGTCCTCATCCAAAGAAATATTCTGAAAATGAATATGAAATTCCAAACCTTGAAGGGGGGATTACTATTCTAGATCAACCTTTGGAATTTCCATATGAAGCACCAACTCCCCCGCATGAAGAAGTTCCTGCCACTTCACCTAAACAAGAGATTCAACTGGATGATGTGATTGAGAGAATTGGAAGAGTAACCTTGAAGAAAATGAAGCACCACTAGCTGATCAATCAGGACCATCACAGAAGATTCCTAAATAAGCCACAAAGACACTTGAAAGTGTCCATCCGGATGAAGTTGGAAAGACGGGAACGAGAAGTTCAAAAAGACATGAAGATGGAGGAGAAGCAAATAATTTAGGTGATGACATGGATGTATCATTTGATTGTGAATTTAATTTATCTGCTAACTTTGAACCAACTTCCTTTAAATAAGATTCTACTCGAGTTGAGTGGAAAGAAGCTATGCATAATGAGTATGATGCACTCATGAAGAATGGAACTTGGAAGCTAGTTGACCCTCCAGTTGGAACCAAACCAATTGGCTGCAAGTGGGTGTACAAGAACAAATACAGATCAGATGGCTCACTTCACAAGCACAAAGAGAGGCTTGTATCAAAAGTCTATGCACAGAAGGAAGGAATTGACTATGAAGAAACGTTTTCTCCTACAACAAAACGGGCTACCATACGTACCTTACTCTCTTTAGCTGCCCAGAATGGGTGGAAATTTCATCAGATGGATGTGAAGACTGCTTTCTTGAATGGAGACTTGAAAGATAATGTCTTCATGTCTCAGCCATAAGGCTTTGTTATGAAAGGAAAAGAACAAAAGGTATGCAAGCTTGTCAAATCCTTGTATGGCCTAAAACAAGCGCCTCGCGCATGGTATGAAAAATTAACCGAGCATCTTTTGAAGTTAAATTTTGAACATTTTGATCTTAATGATGCAACACTATTTATAAAGAAAGTTGGAAGATCTGTTATGTATATTTTGGTCTACATAGATGATCTTTTGATGACAGGGAACAATGAGAGCTATATAGCATCCATAAATAAAGATTTGAAAAAGATCTTTGAAATGATAGATATGGGACATCTCCACTATTACTTAGGAATTGAAGTCACTCAACATCCTAAGTACATATTCCTATCTCAGAAAAAATATGTTGGAGAACTACGAGACAAATTTTGAATGAAAAAATGCAACCCTATCTCTACTCCAATGGAACAGAAAATGAAGCTCACGTCAAGCGAAGGAAAATAATTTGAGGATGCGACCAAGTATCGACAACTTGTAGGAAGACTTATCTACCTTACAACAACTAGACCATATATTTCTTATGTTGTTGGCATACTTTCAAGGTTCATGCATAAACCTTGTGAAGGACATTGGTCAGCTGCAAAAAGAGCTCTAAGATACTTGAAGGGGACTCAAGACGTTGGACTCAAGTACTCTAAAGTGGATGACTTCAAAATTATTGGGTACTCAGACTCAGATTTTGATGGCGATAAGGAGACAGAAGTATCAACTTCTGGATACACTATGAGTATTGGATCAACAGCTGTCTCATGGAGATCACACAAACAGTCAGTTCTGGCAGATTCAACAACAGAAGCAAAATATGTGGCTGCAGCTGAAGCAACGAAAGAAATAGTATGGCTCAGGAAGATACTTAAATATTTGCAAGAAAAACAAGAGAACTCCACTCCATTATTGATCGACAATACTTCTGCAATCAAGCTGGCTAAGAATCACAGATTCCATGATCGAACCAAACACATCAACACAAAGTATCATTTGATTCGACATCATGTAGAGGCCAAGACAATCCATCTTCGACATTGTTCCACAAATGATCAAGTTGCAGACATCTTCACCAAAGCGCTTGGACGAGAAAAGTTTGAAAGATTCACAAACATGCTCGGACTTACTAACACCCCTTCGGGTTAAGGGGGGGATTGTTGAAATATAATCCGTCGGGATTATACGTTATTGTAAATATTAGGAATATGAAGAGACTCTCAGATGTATGATCCCGAGTCATCGTAGATGTATAAATAAAGGCATTCTATGGAGAAATAATAAGAATTTGGGAGTTATTCCACCTGACAACATCTATAACACAAATTACTCCACAATTAATATTTAACATAAAATCTAGGGGAAACCCATCGCCCCCAGTAGTGCTCCATTATAGTTCTATTTTTTGTTTTGAATTAGTTTAATAAACATTAAAAAACTTTTAACAATCAATTTCTGAAACCCTTGGCTCCATGGCGGTTTGTAAAATGACGACGATTTGGCAATGTCATGTTTTTTTTTTATAAATTTTCTAAGAGATTTATTATTTGCAAAGTTGGTTGAATACGAATCAAATGATGTTGAAGTTCTTTACATCCCGGAACCTCGATCGAGGGTTTGGAAAACCCTCGATAAACCCTCGATCGATGTTTTGTTAAGATCTCGATCAAGGTATTTAAATAGCTTGATAAAGCTCTCGACCTCGACCAAGGGTCAAAAAAATAGAGAATTATCCCTCTTACAGGAAAATCAATGTTTGTGTGTCTTCTAGGGGTGTAAACCTTGTCATTTATGGCACACAACTAAGTGGAGTTAATACAGATAGATTTATCACCGAATCCTCTATCCATTGAGTTATCATGCATGCGTTTTGGAATTGATATGGATTTTTTTTTTAATTAGTTCTAAAACTTACACTTAGAAAACCTGACAACAACTTCGAAGTAGCTTAAAGAAAAACCCGCAGGGTAAAAAATAGACATCCAAAAATTTTGTAAAAATTCACAGGCCACACATCGACACGTCCTCTTCAAAAGGTTATCTTTGGTTTTTCAATTTTTGAAAACAGTGAGAAAAAGATGGGATGGATACACAAGTGTATAAAATGATGTTGAAATAAGATGTGGTCCTTTCGAAAAATAATAAAGAATTGTATATTGCGAAATAAATTAACAAAAAAATATGTATACCACAGTGCATTTTGTGTAGATCATGCTCATATATATATACTTTTTAAATTATTAATGTAAGATTGAATTATTGGGGTTGGACACAAGCCACTTATTAACTTTTTCAATTTTTAAGGTGACATAGTTCATTAAAGGCAAAATTTTATACATTAAATGACATCGCAATATTTAAAAACAAATATCATTGAGAAGCCAACATAATATTCTACAATTTGTTTTTTTAACTGCAATTCGAAATTCACATGGCATATATGTGTTTCGAGGGCTTCTATCTAGCACATGAGTAAAAAATCAAGTTTTCATCGCCATATTTGGCCAAAAAATGTTATCCACTTTCTTGGAATCACCCGCAAAAATTAATCCAAAAGGAAGGAAGACTCTTACCAAAGTCAAGATCTACATAGATATCAATCCAAACGCCAGAAGACTTTACCAAAACCACGATCTCCGCATAGATAAATCCAAGACGCAGAAAGACTCTCACCAAAGTCACGATCTACACATATACCATTCCAAACGTAGGAAGAATTTACTAAAACTACGATCTACACAGAGATCAATCCAAACACAAATAGACTTTAACAAAACCACGATCTACACAAAGATCAATCCAAAACACATACAGACTCTTACCAAATTCACGATCTACATAGAGATCAATCCAAATGCAAGAAGACTCTCCCAAAACCATGATCTACACAGAGATCAATCCAAAACGTGAGAAAACTCTTACCAACGTCATGATCTATTCAAAGATCAATCCAAACGGAGGAAGACTTTACAAAAACCATGATCTACACAAAGATCAATCCAAACGCATGAAGACTTTACCAAAACCACTATTTTCATAGAGGTCAATCCAAAACGTAGGTATATAATATACACCCTAGATACATTTACAAAATCAAATGCTAGCAGGGGACAACCATTCAAATCGCAGATCAAACAAGTAAGAAAGCGATCCAATAATCGTATCAGCAATGGATAAAAAACATAGTCAAACAATCCAATAATCATATCAGCTCTATTTGTGCCCACATATCTTAACAAATAAATGGATATCGTTTCCAGAATATTAAAGAATAAAAATATTTATTGTTTTAGCTACGTTTCTTTCCACATATCTTAACAACTAACTGATTATCGTTTTCATAATCGTTATAGATTTAAAAGTAAAAACCATTGGTTTCCCAAGAGGCCAAATGGCGAAGAAGGACTTCCATGTTTCTCAAGGGAGCAACGTTCGTAAGATTTCTCCCAAAACAACTTCTCCATTAAAGAAATATCTTTTACTCTGCTAATGATATCGACTATGAAAGGCAATTATTTCTTTTCCCAATATCCAATGTTGTTTTTTGTTAACATTGGTAATAAAGGAGAGTACCCTCTTTCTCCATAATTACACATACTTTTCATATGTTCATTTTTACATAAGGTTAGTATTTTCCTTTGGAGTGTAATTATGTACTAGTGAATAGGTGATACAACTTTCGATTTTGTTATTATATGGGAATACTCTTTTTCAAGAGTAATTCTTTTATTCATTCATTTATATAAAGGATTCTCTAATATATATATATACACTTTTTGTACGGTAATTAATTTTATAATTTGTATAGTTAAAAGTATAATTTGTATCTAATAAGTCATTTCACTTAATGTATTAACAATACTTTCTTGGCACCTTACAGAATAATTCATGTAGATAAACCTTTATAAAATATATTTTTTAATTAATTTAAGATGACTATAATATAATCTCTTGATTAAAAAGATTTAGCTTCTTATTATAAGTTATAGGGAGGACTCCTTGGAACTTAATGCCATAACTAAATATTAGGTAACAACTATCCTAAAACACCGACTATTAAAAGTAAATGTCTACTAAGGACTTACTTCAACTTAGGACGACACCTAAGAGCTTAGGCCATTAAGGGAATCATTATTCTTCTTCCAATTCCCAAGGATCCACTCATCATTTTATGTTCCCCCTAGTGGATTCATCCCTAATCGTTCTATAGTCGTGTCAAGATTTTAGCTTCCTAACCCTATGAATTCCATCCATAATTTTTATAAGGTTAGAATCGGTACTTACAATGTCGCTTACTTAGAGTTTGTGTTTTCGACGTTAGGTAGAAAGAGGATGTTACAGTATATATCATCGAATAATCCCTAGTGTATGATATTGCATACGATAATTCAATGTGGAAACTAAATTATTAAGTGGGAAAGTTGCTCCAAATAAAAATATTTCATTCATTTTCTCTTACTCTCCAAGTACAATTTTAGGTAATAAACTATTAGTTAGTACATAAAGGATACATTTTCTATATAACAATAATAATCATTTATAGAGGTTAAAAGTGCTATACTATTTTTCCCCGATTAAGAGAGTTGTAATAGTGTTGTAGTAGGAAAAAATATAAAAAACCCCTTAATTAAAAGAACTATAATAATGTTATAGTAGGAAACTAGAAAAAATATATAAATTGATATCAAGCAATAAAAAAAATATTAAAATGGTACAAATCTTTTAAAAAAAAAAGAAAAAGAGAGAATTACATAAAACTCATAAAAATTACATACAACAATGCTGTAGAAAAATATAACCCCCTTAATTGAGTCACCATATATTAACAATATCATTACAACCTAGAATTTTCCCTAATTGAATCACCATATATTAACAATATCATTACACTCTAGAATTATTTTATGTAAATGATATACATATATAAAGTAAAGGAGTCTTACAGTACTCTATTCATAACAATAAATCTATATTATGATATATTAACAATATCATTACACTCTAGAATTATTTTATGTAAATGATAAACATATCATATAAAATAAAGGAGTCTTACAATACTCTATTCATAACAATAGATCTATATTATGGTTTAAAGGAATAAAATAAAGAATATGTTTCGTGCCTAAATTGAAGAGTCTTTTACATCATTCCTTAAGTTCATTCCTCTTGAAATTCTTAACTTCAAGGACATTCAACATGTATGAAAGATATTACACTCCTTAACCGGAGATTAAATAAGTATTAATGATATTTTACTCCTCAATCTCTTATAAGAAAACAAAGAAAGTACAAGATAATGTTGTACTGTCTTGGTTTCAAACCCTGTGTAGTTATTTGAAATTAATATTTTATATATTAATAAATGTTTTTCATATATATTTTTATTATGTCTTATATACACTATGATGTAAATATTCCATGGTGATTTTGAATACTCGTATATATTATTATTTTGTAGTTAATAAAATGGAAAAGGTTTGCTGATCATTTGTACATGAAGTGTACATAATAACATGAGATGGGAATGTTAAGATCCCATCGAGTTGTTATAAAAATAGTTACTTGTGTATCTTATGTACGAATTCCTTATCCACCTTTCCATTTGCCAAACCCTCGTTGGTTTATGATATTGAGCCTAACCTATAATCTAAATTAAGTTAAGACGAAGGGGCCCAACCATATCCTAAGTCGGGAAAGATACCTCCTACATTATAAGAAATTTGTCCTCCACATAATTGAAACAAAAAAATATTGTTTAGGGATTTTACTTACTATCCTTCACTCATTTGGAAGGAGGAAAAATGGAATAGTGAATGGAGAGTTAGCGTGGGGAAAGGAAGCCATAAAGAAGGTAAAGCAAAGACTAATGTGAAACAAAAGAGGGAAAACTTATTAGGGAGACATATTTAGAATCCCTTGAGAAAGATGACCACAAAATTGTACAAGATTCCATAGAAATGTTGTTGGAGTATAATATGGAAATGGATTATAGATGTGTTCTCAATGCATACATTAAAGACCATTAGAAGGTATATAACTTATTAGGTATCAAGGAAGTCTCTTCCCAACACTGTGAGGCATATGTTTTGTGAGTTCTAAAACCACTTTAATTAATGGGTTGTTTGGTTGATCTCTCATGACTTTTAGGATGGAAATGACAACTTGAAATATTCCTAAGTTTTTCTTCTTCATCCTAGTTGTGTCGCAGATAAGCTAGCGAGTGTTATCAGCCTTGGAATCTAGTTGACTTTGATGTCTATTTATCTATTATGTCATGGAAGATATGGATTTATTACTGACCTTTATTTGTTTCCTTGGAACCTGAATTGTATAAGGGTATTTCTTGTTTTTTATGGTGAAATTTTTTGTTATATAGGAAAATGTAAGTCGTTAACTAATAATCATGTTTTCTAGTGTATGTAGTTTTTTTTTTAAATATTTATATTTTATAATTATCTTTCTAATTATGTAAGAACTCCTAAAAAGTTGTATTTAATACACAACTGCATAGAAGAATGGTTTTGAGAAAATAATTGAAACAATAAATTATTAAATCATCTTGAGTTAATTCAAAAATATTGTTTGTTGTATCTCAAGTGTTATATTTAATTGATTATCTTAAATTAAAACAATAATAAATGTCTCTCTTGAGACAATATAAATGCAAATACTTGTGTCTCTCTTAAGAGATGATATTACATCCCAAGTTTAGAAAAAAAAAAAGTTGTTTATTGTCTCAAATATTGTCGTTAAGTGAGTGTCATAAATTATGACAATATATAAATTATCTTTCTAAAGATAATATAGAATGAAAATTAATATTTTCTCCCTCTAAAGATGATATAAATTTTGTCTCTACATAGACATTATACAAAACAATGTATACTGAGAATTCCATACCACTAACCTAAAGCACCATAAATTCTAATTTGTTAGAAATACGCTACAATATTAAGGTATAATGTATTTGAACAACTTCCTCCTTGTAAGGATGGTTATATTTCATTGAGATATGACCCTTTAAATTATTAGGGAAGAGGCGTATGTGGTTGTGGACACTGTCAGCTGTGTGTAAGTGGGGCATTGTTTGTGAAGATTCATATCTTTCTTCGATCATGTAAAATGTGAGACAATTGCAACATTTTTTTCTTTTACAGGGAGGTTTCTATATAAATGTGATTAGAAACATTTTTTTTTTAATTTGCCTATTTTATTCCAAGAATATATAATGTTATTATAAGGATTTTGTGTAGAAATTTGTTGAAAAGGATGTTGTTTAAATGACCATGACAAAATATAGACGTACCATGTTCAAATAATGACATATCTTTTTTTTTAATTATTTTTTATGTTCAGCGATGCACAACCTCACTTGGAGGAACTAGATAAAAAGTAAAGATTAAAATACAAAATTTAACCAAATGTAACATTGAGGAATCCATATTCAACCCCAAATATGTTCTCTTCACTATATGCCACATATATGAATCCATATTCATCATTGTGTTAATAATATATTCAATATAGTAAGGGTTGATTGTAACGATATACATAATTAAAAGCACAAGTGAGTAGCACTCAACAAACATAGAATGATTCAATACTAGCATATATGGATTCCATGGAATGACAAAAACCTCGTTTTCTAATTTCTCTTTAAAAATATGCAAAGTAGTGTATGTTGGGTACGCGGAGAGAGAGATTAGTTTGAGGTAGGATATTGTTGAGATAAATGAAGATAGTCTTCACTTCTCTTATTTTAATCCATGTATGGGTAACACAATCAAATTAATAATTAGTTAGAAAAATATGGATGTGTTAAACTATAGAATATAAAAATAAGAGATACATAGTGGGAAAAAAAAAGAATTTAGTAATTTAAAAAAATGATCTTAATATCAATGACAGTATTATATAGTACATAGACCTTATTAACCTCTATATCTATATCTCAATAACAACTAACCAGCGGATATAATCATGGAAAGTCATAAAGTGATAAGAAAAACAACTAATATGAGAGGTGATCTAGGACTTTGTGATTGCATAGTCTCATAAGCTAATGTTCCCCCTTCAATCACAAATTCACCATACAAACAATAATATTAGATTAATATCTCATATGAGGCAAACCATGTATTAAGGAGAACATATAAATCTAAATCCCTATAATTCCTTCCAAGAACATAAACATAATAATGCAATGCTCTTAAAAGGGAGGGAATGTGTTTCTATCTCCGTTGTTGAGAAATCGAGGGAGACTAATTTTGTCGAAGATGCAAGCAATTGAGTAATCACGGGGCAATTGTGTTTGTGTGATAAAAAAACTATCTTGAGCTTTTGGGGAGGTGGAGTGTTGCAACAAGGTAACTTTATTGAGTCCCCTTAGCTCTTCATAGTCTATGTCTTCTGTATAAACCTCAATCGGACTATCATCGTCTTCCTTATCATAAGACTATACAATAAAAGTTTACTTCTTCAATTGGAAACAATAGGGATTTTCATGTCTATTTTTCTTATAATACTTCAGTAAAAATTAGAAGAAGAAGAAGAAGATCAAGAGAAAGACTATGAGCTTTCGTTAGAAGGAGTTTGAGGCCTTAATGGTGTTGACCTATAAACACTAGAGAAGGTTGGACATTGTTGCATTATTCACTAATCCAAAAACAATTCTTCAGCTAATTGTTCTTGATTATAAGCGACATCAATGATGGAGATGTCCATGTACACTTAAGCTCTAAATACGTATTCTTTTGAATTCTAGTTTTGAATTTTAGGACAAGTATGTTGGTTGAATCAATGATGCTCAGAAGAATCCACAATCTATTGAATTGATGGATGTATTCTTGTATTGTCATATTCAACCCTTAACATAAATAGAGCCACTTGACCTGCATGTCGTGTTTATTACTGGAAGGGTCAATAGAAGAATGAGTGCTTCTACATACCCAAACAAAGTGGTAAAGGGGTTTTCATTAGAAACACATTTGACAATTAACATCTTGACTAGACTAGTGAGCTTCAATTTAGAAATTGGAACCTTGTCATCATAAAGGAGTAAATTGTAATTAAAGTAACTATCCATATCCAAAATATAGTTGTCAAGCACTTCACGATTGTGTGATTAATCATAGGTGGTTACCTCTCAAGTTCACACTTTGAAAAGATGACTAGCTCTCAAAGATATTGTTAACCTTCTCGACTAACAAAGCAATGGTATTAGCAAGCTCCACTATCTTTTCAACAAGTGTTGTCATTCTATTGCTCATGTGGTAGTCATTAAAGCTAGAACTTAAGATGGACACTCATACAATGCTGATCTCTTTGAAGATTTTAAATAAACCAATTAAACTTCTCTTCACAAGTTATAATCCATTACAGAAAGGTCAAAATGTAGTGTATTTCCATCGACTCCTGGGTCTAAAACTCTTCAAAAATATATAAACTCCACATAGTACTTCAAACTGAGAGTAGTAAAGGGGGCACAAACATTATCGAAATATATAAACTCCACCTAGTAGTTCAAAATGCCAGTCGCAAAGGGGGCACACACATTATCGAAATATATGTTGGAAACAACTATCAAATAGTTCACATGCCATATGCGTAGGTGGAAGAAGGGAGACCATGTGTGGGGAAAAATAATAGAAGAAGGGTATTTGGGGACTGTATTATCACCACGGCTTTGTATTGACGAAAAGAGGAAATCCACATTACTGCTAGTGAATTCGATATGGATATGGTGTCTTCGCTCGGTTTTAAACCAACGACTGTCCACTTTCTTGAATAATATCACTTGGATTTGAATTTTCACAACACGAAAATGTTCTCCGTTGGTTTATAAAGAAGCAAACGACTTCAACAAAGGATCAAGCATCAAGATTGGAATGCGGTGGAATACTCCGATTGTCGATTATGGCGTGTATATCTCAGACAGGTATGTCAATTGGCTTGCGGTCTGCAACATTATAAGATGGGCAACTATGAACCAGCAAAGATTTTGGAGACAGGTAGGGAATGAAAGGGTGGACCACAATCTAGATCTTGATATCCATCAAATGACAATACTAGTACAATCTTTCCAAGATTCATGGCTGAGTTGGGTAGTTACTAGTGAGGAGGGCGCTGAAAATGTCCGGTAGTTCCATGTGGAGGAGATCTTGAAAATCAATATGCTCTTAACAATGGTTGGAGATCTGCAAAAATTTTACTCTTCTAATCCACTACCAAGCCAAGCAAGAACATCTTCGAAGCATAATTGCCATCAAACTCTGAGATCTGGCTGTCGATCTGAGGCCGTGATCTGCAAAAATGATATCAGAAAGAGATGCGTAGAGTAGTTTGCATGAAGGTGCTACAGGGTTCAGCTCGGACACCAAAGATATGGAAAAATCTGATTTATGAGCGAGTTTTACACTGAACTGCATATAAAAGTATCTTATGTGTTACGAATTGTTAAGTATTTTAGTAGTTGAGTTGGCTACATTAAGTAGAATTAGTGATTCATGGTATTCTATGACCCATTGTATTTATCTATGGTTTTGTTGTTATCTATATTAGATATAATGTAGAAATGCTAGGCATATTGTTTGGGAGTGTGTTGAGGTGTATTGTCTATGTTTGGTATGCATAGGTTTGAGATCCACATATCATGGATATAGATTTAGTGTTGTGACCTATATATTGTAATCATTTATCATTTGTTAATTGAATTGGTTTTTATATCATTCCTATTTGTATGTGCGAGCCTTTGGCTCTGCACTTCCTCCTCTCCAAATTCTTAAGTTGGTATCAGAGCCCATAGTGGCCTGTTGGTGTGAAGAGCCCATTGTGGCCTGAGAGAGCCTGAGTGGCCTGGCCTGAGTGAAGAGCCTAATTGGCCTATTGAGAGAGCCTGATTGGCCTGAAGAAGAGGCCTTGTGGCCTGCTGTAATAGATCTCTGTGGCTACTATGAGAAGAGCCCTTTCGTGGCCTATTGAGAACCTTATTGGCCTGCTGATTGTGAGAGCCCTTAGTGGCCTGTTGAGCGAGCTGCCTTCAGCTGTGTGTTGTGAGAAGATCAGGAGCTAGCGCTGCCAGTGTGGATGCCTGTGAGCATGGAAGACCGGTGCAATCAGCCGTGAAGGAGAGCCGAGTTCTGTCTGTGTGGTAGCCCGTGAATGTGAGCCTGCTTGGTTGTGAGAGGAGATAGCAGTTGGCTCTGCGTGAAGGAGGAAGAATCCGCCGCACAGAAGGAAATAGCGACCCGTGAGAGATTACTGCCCGCCTTGAACTGAATGGGAAGCTGCCCAGATCGCCAAAGTTTATTGCTGAAGCTGCCTACGTGAAGGAGAGATCACATCATTCCTTCCAATTTGGTGCTGTAAAAGCTATTTGGAGAGCTGTAATAACTCCCATCTGTCAGATTTATTGAATTGGTGTGGTTATTGGGATGCCCAGCAGCCTGTGTGAAGAGGAGGCAAGTTTGAATTCCCTATCGTGTTGGGTGCAGGAAGGAGAGCACTGTTGTTCAGATCTGATAAAATTTTGGAGAAGCCACATTGTGAAGCTGCCAAGAGGGAGAATGTTGCCTATTTTCTGCTACGATATTTCTAGAAATGAGATCACTGATTGGGATGTGTCATTGGTGAGATCGTGGTGAGATCGCAAAAGACCGCCGATATTGTTCATAGAATCTTGCTGGATGCAAATTGATCCTTCCTTGATAGTGGAAAGAAAAACGCCGGTGAAGGTGAAGAGCGCCAATCTGCATAGAGCAAAGAGCTGCTTGTGTAATTTTTGATTGAAGCCTGAAGAGAAGAGCAGACTGGTGTGGCTGCTAGCTTATTCAGCTGCTTGAGTAAAGAAAAGATAAATATGTCTCCTGTTGCTGCATTAAAATTTGATTTTCAGCCTAAATATGATGAAGAATATTTGTCAATAGAAGAACAAATCTCAATTAAGCTGGAAATGTTTTTAATTGATAAGTTGCTCATTGGATTTAAAGCAGTTGAAGAACCAATAGTAGATTTTGAAGCAGAGTTGAAGTTTATTGCAGACTGGCTTGAAGAGCCAAATAATGCTCAAAATGTTGACTATGTTTGTGATGAAGAATGCATCAGGTTTGCAGACGCTGAAAAGATATTATTGAATTATGAGCTAATGTTGCAGAATTGCACTGCAAAGAATATAGCTGATTGTAGACGAGCCTGGATGACAATTACTAATTTTGCAGAATTTGTTGAACCTGAAGGAAGGTCCAGGACAACAGAGGCCCAATCAAATACTAGAATGCACTATACATCAATGTCTGAAGACTTCAAGCTCTCAAACTGGAAGAGCGGGAAACGAGAAAACATAAACAAATATTATCTGACAGCAACTAAGGTCAAGATGAAGTGGAGGACTGTAGAGTTAAAGGCTTGGAACTCTAGATCGTTAATTTGCTTTGCTGATTTGTAAGCCTGGAACTGCATGCATATTTTGATCCATTTCTACATTAAGGGAGGATGTTAGATATAATGTAGAAATGCTAGGCAGATTGTTTGGGAGTGTGTTGAGGTGTATTGTCTATGTTTGGTATGCATAGGATTGAGATCCACATATCATGGATATAGATTTAGTGTTGTGACCTATATATTGTAATCATTTATCATTTGTTAATTGAATTGGTTTTATACCATTCCTGTTTGTATGTGCGAGCCTTTGGCTCTGCACTTCCTCCTCTCCAAATTCTTAAGTATCTAGTCTTATATAATTGGGTTAATATTGAGAAGGTAATTCTATTGCCGATGCAATCAATATGCCCATTTTTATTTTCCCTCTTTTATTGTTTCTTCTTTAATCTTTAACATTGTATCAAAGCCTATGGCATGATCGATTTCTCGGGTAAGCCTTTTCACATAGTGGAAAGCACGGACACATATACACATGGATTTTGATTGAAGCCGTAACACATCAGCGTGGATAAATTGGGTGTATCTTTTTGTTTTCTCTCATCCCTCGGAGCCCCACCGCACTCTATCTCTATCGAGAACTATGGTACCCTCAGCTACACTGCATGTTTTGCACAGACAAAATGAGGTACCACCACACCTTTTCTTCAGCCAAAGTGCGGTAGCACCGCTCTCTTTGCTTAGTCAAAGTGTGGTTATCCGGGGTCACTTACACCAATTCTTTTGTAATGGGCCCATGCAAGCTATACAAGTTGCAATGCCTATTTTAATCAATTAAAACAAAAAAAAGAGAGGAAGATATGTAGTTAATCATATCAAGATGGATACACCAAGAAACAATTTCAGAAATTAAAGAGCAAGTATTGTTGATGCTGAGCCAAAAGACTGGACAACATTCCAACATTACTCAGTGTTCAAATATTGTAACCTCGAATAATATTCTAAAAGTATTTTATTGTTGTAATCTATCGAAGATGTTTTATTCCTCTGTAGAGATGTTTCTATTGTATTTGGTCATCATATAGTCATGTGGTAAAACCTCTGTTGTAACTCGGGTCAATAGAACCATCCAGAATATAATATTATATTGTTTTGCGTCTTCCTAGGTGAAGTTGACCCAGTAAGATTGTTGGGACCAACCTGTTAGGGAAAAATTCAAGTGGAATATAAAGTATAAATAGAGGAGGTGCGTTCCTCATTTGAAACACACACACTTGTGTATAGTGCATAGGAGAGAGAGGGAGAGAGAGAGAGAGAGAGAGAGAGAGAGAGAGATATTTGTGAGAAGAAGGAGCACATGTTTGGGGTTTTATCAGTATAAATAGAGGAGGTGCATTCCTCATTTGAAACACACACACTTGTGTATAGTGCATAGGAGAGAGAGAGAGAGAGAGAGATATTTGTGAGGAGAAGGAGCACATGTTTGGGGTTTTATCTTTGTACTTTTGATACATCTATATAGATGAACTTTTGTTGGGTTTTCTTTCCCTGAAGGGTTTTCTACGATAAATCTGTCTCTATCTTGTGATTTTGTTTCTTTAAGTGATCCTGCTTATGCTATTGTTGTGAAATTGAATTGAACACTAATTATTTTTAGCTAGCATATGGAATCTTACTAATGGTATCAAAGCTAGTATGAATAGAATAACTTTTACAAGGTGAAACTCTCTCTCCTCTTCCTCTAGCAAGAAATCAGGGTTTCTGTCAAAATTGAAATTTTGGAGATCTCATTGCATAGAAAGGTGTGCCTCCTTAGAGTGCACCTATTGAGACTTGGATCAAAATTTTTGAGTGGCTAGATCTTCGAGAAATTCAAACCCTAATTTGGCATTGCATCATAAAACTACAGATCAAAATATTGCAAGACAATTTTGATAGGTGAAGATTTGGAATCTCTAGAAACTAAGTGTACTAGTCAACTCTCCTCAATCAAGCGCATCCCTTAGTAAGGTCAGTTCTTCATTCTGAGAAATTTCATTCTTTAGTGACCTCCTAGATAAGATGGCTCGAAGCACTAATCTTGAGGCTCAAAGCACTAATATTGAGGACAAGCTAGAAGGCATAGAGAATTTCTGAGCATGGAAATATAGGATTGATCTTATTTTTAGAGAGAATACTCTTCATAGATACATCAAAGGACAAGTTGCAGAACCTGAAGAGGATGAAGCTAAGGAGAAGCACAAGAAGAACCTAATTAGGGAAACGAGGATCATTGTTGATTCTATCAAAGATCACTTGATTCCTCAAGTGTCATCCAAAGAAAGCCTGAAGGAGATGTATGATTCCTTATCCATAATGTATGAAGGAAGGAACATCAATAGAAAGATGAATTTGAGAGCTCAATTGAAGAGTACCAAGATGATCCAAGGACAATCCATTCAAGACTCCTTCACAAGGGTCTCCTAATTCAAGGAGAAACTAGAAGCCATTGGATACTCCCTTAATGAAGATGAACTAGTTATGACTACTCTCAATCGTTTCACTAGACCTTGGGATTCATTCATACAGACTATCTGTGTCAGAAAGGAAAGCATGAAGTTTGACATTATATGGGAAGATTGCAGCCAAGAGGAGGCTAGAGTAGCAAATAGAGAAGCTCTACTTAAAGAATATGATCAAGCCCTAGACACCAACACCAAAAGAGGAAGAAGTCAAGATAACTTCAAGAAGGAAAGCCATAAGGACTCTCAACCTCCCAAGAGGTTTCAAAGGACAAGAGGAAACAAATAGAGTAAGAAATACTCCAACTTTCACTGTTTACATTGTCAAAATATATGACACAATGCTAGAAATTTCCCATTAAAGAAAGAAGAATACAAGGAGAACAACAAAATACATCATGCACACCTATTTGAAAAGAGGAAGAAGTACCTCAAAGAAAACAAGAAAAAAAAGAAGATGTAGAAGAGTATGTATTATTCTCTGCACTCTTTGGGTCTGTGGCACCTAGAGAAGATACATGGATTATTGATAGTCGTGTTTCAAAGCACATGATAGGACAAAAAAAACTCTATCAAAACTTGAAGAGAAGAACTGTCCTCATAAAGTATCATTAGGAGATGTTTATCAATATCCTATCAAAAGTATTGGTGAAGAAAGCTACAATCTTGATTTTGGAACCCCCATGAATATGAAAGAAGTATTATATGTACGAGGTTCAAATAAGAACGTACTTTCTATCTCACCATTAGAAAATAAAAGATATAGGGTTTCATTTATAGATGGACAAGTACTTATGTGGCCCAAAGAGAAATCAATTGAAGATGCAGTTGTTATTAGTGAAGAAGAAGGACGATTATATAAACTCAAGGGACAATCGAAAACAGCCCTTGTTCATGAGACCACTAACCCAAGTAAACTATGGCATAGGAGGATTTCTCACATCAACTACCAAGCACTACTCCATGTGAACACAGTAGTAATAGGTTTACCAGATTTGAAGATTGACCATGAAGGCACTTGCAAAGGATGTGCAAGAGGAAAAAATATCAAGAATCCATTTCTGAAGATTGAAACAAAGACTAAAAGTACGTTGGAACTAATTCATTTAGATGTATGTGGTCTAATTCCGTCCCCATCTTTGAGTGGTTATGAATATTATGTTACACTTATTGAGGACTATTCAAGAAAGACATGGATATATTTCTTGAAAACAAAGGATTAAGTATTCATAAAATTCAATAAATTCAAAGTCTTTATAGAGAATCATTCAGAAAGAAATATCAAGACACTCGGAACATACAATGGCGGAGAATATACTTCAAAAGGGTTTGAATCCTTTTTTAAAGAATCTAGAATCAATAGGGAACTAACCACTCCCTACAATCCTAAAACAAAATGGTGTTGAGGAAAGAAAGAATAGGACCATTATGGAAGAAGCAAAGACAATGATACATGATCAATATCTTCCTATGCATCTATGAGATAAAGCAACAAGAACAATGGTTTATGTACAAAATATATTATCCAATAGTTCCCTTGGATTCAAGAATCCAAAAGAAATGTTCATTGGAAAGAAGCTCGAAGTGATCCATCTCAAGATATTTGGTTTCATAGTATATGTTCACATTCCAAAAGAAAAAAGAATTAAGTTGGGATCTTCTGGAAAGAAGGGAATATTTGTTGGATACTATGAAGTCTCAAAATCCTTTAGAATATACATTCCAGGATTCCATCACATGGAGATTAGCAGGTATTTAACATTTGACAAAGAAGCGGCTCTCAAGAGATCCAAAAAGTGCCAACACGAAGAAGTATATGAAAAATATTTACCTCCCAGAAATGTAGAAGCTATACCCTCCCCTGAAAATGAAACATCATAGGACCATGATATGTTAGAACCTTAAGAACCTCCTACTATGAACATATCACAAAAGATAAATCCTACTTGGCTACAAGAAGTTATACAAGAATCAGAGATGTATGGAGCTCCAGAAGGCTCCATAAGAGTAAGCAAGATATCAGAGCCATTCTCCAGTTATGTAGATTTGATGTGTGATCTTGTAGATAAATAACCTACTAACTATGAATAAGTTATACAGAAGAAAGAATGGATAGAGGAAATGATAGAAGAATACCAATCAAGAAGAAAGAATAAATAACCTATCATTTCCTCTATGTAGATTTGATGTGTGATCTTGTAGATAAATAACCTACTAACTATGAATAAGTTATACAGAAGAAAGAATGGATAGAGGAAATGATAGAAGAATACCAATCAATAATGAAGAATAATGTTTGGGATATAGTTCCCAAACCAGAAGGAAAGAATGTGGTATCTTCCAAATGGATCTATAAGATAAAACATGTAGTTGATGGAAGAATTGAGAACTACAAGGCAAGGTTTGTGGCTAGAGAATTTTCTCATAAAAAGGGAATTGATTATGAAGAGACATTTGAGCTAGTATCAAGGTACACTTCCATTAGAACCATCATGGAACTTGAATCCATGATGAAGTGGAGTTTACAACAGATGGATATGAAGACAACGTTCCTAAATGGTGTTAGTGAGGAAGAAGTGTGCATAGAACAACCACAAGGATTTCAAGTTGAAGAAAGATAGACTCACANATATATATATATATATATATATATATATTCTTGATGAGCTTGGGCTTTACCAAAAGTAAATATGACCCTAACATTTAATTCAAGGTTATAGATGATGAACTTGTCATGTTATTGTTGTATGTGGATGACTTATTTCTGACAGGAAATGAGAAACAAATTGTAGAGTGCAAGAAGAAGCTCGTTGAATAATTTGAGATGAAAGACCTTGGATTGATGCACTATTTTCTAGGTCTGGAAGTATGGAAGATCCTAGAAGGAATATTTATCAACCAAGGAAATTATTTTGTGGAAATATTAAAAAAGATTCGATATGTTGGATTGTAAAGCCATGGACACACCCATGGATACCAACATGAAGTTGTTATCTAATGAATAATCTGAGTTAGTAGATGTGACTTAGTACAGACAAATTATTGGTTCGTTGATGTATCTAATGAATACCAGGCCAAATATATGCTTTGTTGTGAACACCCTGAGTTATTATCGAGTTAAACCTAGATGTTTTTACCTGATAGGTGCAAAGCATGTGATGAGGTACCTGAAAGGTACGATAGACTTTGGTCTATACTACGTTGGAGATCATGACTACATATTGTATGGTTATACAGATGCAGATTGGGTTATAAGTGCCTCAGACAGGAAGAGCACCTTAGGTGGATGTTATTTTCTACGATTTGCCATGATATCATGGTTTAGCAGGAAGCAATCCATTGGTTCTCTCAACACAGTTGAAGCTGAGTATATAGCAGCTTGTTTTTTCTAGTTGTGAATCCATATGGCTTCGGAAGTTGATGTCAGGTATATTTGACCTGGTGTTGGATACCATAGTGATTCTATATGACAACTAGAGTTGTATAAATATGATAGAGAACCCAATGTTCCATGAAAAATCAAAGCACATAGAAATTCAGTACTTTTACATATGGAATATGGTACAGAAGGGAGATATAAATATCGAGTATATGAGTAACGATGAGCAAGTTGTTGACGTGTTGACCAATCCTCAGTCTCTAGTAAAGTTTGAATACTTCTGTGACAAGCTTGGTGTTGTTTGAAAGGAACATCCTCGTAAGGAGGAATAGTGATGATGATGTTATAAACCTTCCTCGTAAGGAGGAACAATGATGATTATGTTATAGACCTTTCTCATAAGGAGGAACAATGATGATGCTATTATAGATCTTCCTCATAAGGGAGAGCAATGATGATGATGTTATAGAGCCTCATTGAAATGGGGAATAGGTTCATGATGTTGTAGTGGGATTGTATCATCCCTGGCCATTAGTCCTAAAGTGACCCATATACTTTTGTCTCTATGTTGCAGTAGGATTACATCATCCTTGGACTGATGTCCTAAAGGGATACATATTGATCATCTCGTAATTGGATTCAATACTTTTTTCTTCGTGAATTGGTAGGATTGAATCATCCTTGGACTTAATTCCCAAAGTGATAGGGATTGATCATCCCATAATTGGATCTGTAGACTTCTGTCTCTGGGAAGTGGTAGGATTGCATCATCCTTGGAATTATGTCCTAAAGTGATAAGGATTTATCATCTCATAAGTGGATCTGTAGAATTTTGTCTTCGTGAAGTGGCATGATTACATCATCCTTGGACTTATGTCCTAAAGTGATAGGGATTAATCATCCCGTAATTGGATCCGTGTACTTTTGTCTCCGTGAGGTGGTAGGATTGCATCATCCTTGGAATTATGTCCTAAAGTGATAGGGATTAATCATCCCATAATTGGATCTGCAGACTTTTTGTATCCTTGTTGTAGGAGTGCATCATCCTTGGAATTATGTCCTAAAGTAATAGGGGTTGATCATATCGTAATTGGATCATGTGCATTCCAGGTTATGTTGGTTCCTGTGATGATGTTTTTGATCGAAGACAAATATCAAATATGAAGACTCAGTGTGTTGTACAAAAGAAATATCAAATATGAATACTTAGTGTTTTAGAAGATGACGTTACACTACTAAAGATGTTCAATATGTTCCAGTAACTATTAAAGTTGCCGATGATTGTTCAAAACTTCCATTGACATATAGATGTATCACCTTGATATTGTTGAAGATTATCTCTCTCCTTTCTCCTACATTTGATGTTGTTGTTGTCACTAGAATACCCTTCTCCTTAAGGGGGAGTTTTGATATATTGTAACTTCGAAGAATATTCTAAATATATTTTATTGTTGTAATCTATCGAAGATGTTTTATTCCTTCGTCGAGATGTTACTATTGTATTGGGTGATCATAGAGTCATGAGTTAAAACCTCTGTTGTAAGTCAAGTCATTGGAACCCTCTAGAATATAATATAATATTGTTTTGTGTCTTCCTAGGTGGAGTCGGCCCAGTAATTTTTGTGGGGACAACCTATTAGGGAAAAAATCAAGTGGAAGATAGAGTATAAATAGAGGAGATGTGTTCTCCATTTGAAACATGCAAACACTTGTGTATATCGCATAGGAGAGAGAGAGAGAGAGAGAGAGAGAGAGAGAGATTTGCAAGGAGAAGGATCACATGTTTGAGGTTTTATCTTTGTACTTTTCATACATCTATATATAGGAATATTTGTTGGGTTTTCTTCCCCTAAAGGGTTTCCTAGGATAAATATGTTTCTATCTTATGATTGTGTTTCTTTTAGTGATCAAGAATGCTATTGTTTTGAATTTTAATTGAATACTAATGATATCGAGCTAGCATATGAAATCTTAACACTCACAAGATCAAAGAAAATCAAAGAAGATCGATTCTCGAAGATGGAGCTACCAGAAGCACTACAAGAAGAGATTGAATAGGTAAAAAATATCTTAACACCAGAAGGCTTATGGAAGACCTTTCATGGAGATGAGTAAGATGTATGGGAAATCAAAGTGAGAAATTTGTTAAGGTCACAAGTTTTATGGAATTTCTTAGTTGAAGAGGATCACATTGATCCAAAAACATTTAATGCTTTGACAGAGTCTGAGAAATAAAAAAGGCAAGTTGTTTCCTTGAGTCTCATACAAGATAGTATATACCATTCAATTTTTCATTATAATACAAAATCTCATACTCCAAAAAAGAGCATGGAATATACTGAAAGAAGTGTTTAGTGAAGAACCATTTGCATAAGAAAGTGACTTTGCAAGTCAAGCAAAGCACCAGGAATCAAGGATGATTTTAAGAACCCCCCCTAGATTTATATGTATAAAAAATGGGGGAATTTCTCTGATATATAGGAAAATTTTAAGGTGATGTTATTAATAATATAATATGTATATATAAAAAAATTTGATGAATCTTTCATTTTATTCTATAATGTTGTAAAATATTGGCAAATATTTCACTAAATTATAAGATATTCTACAATCATGGTGAATATTTCACTTCATAAAAAAAATTGTAAAAACTGGCGAATATTTCACTCAGTTATAAAATATTGTAAAAAATTGGCGAATATTTTGCCAAGAAGACTCATAAATCAAAGGAATAGAATTGTACTCCCACAAGGTTGTACAATAGATGTTAACAGGTGGAATTTGCTTGGTCCACTTCCAATTCATTGTGGGGAAGGAAAAGGAGGAGTAGATGATATCTACCACATAAGCAGAAAGATAAAACTTGGGTTTTTTGGATGATTTGGTATTCTGTGCTTGGGAAATAAAATCCCTCAAAACCAATGATATTATTTGAGCCTAGTTAAAAGATTGGCCAGTGGAAATGATGTGATAGGCTATACAATCCCATTCAGTCCTGAAGTGTGAGCAGTTGGGAAGGCCATATAGTCTGCAAAAGATGGAAACGAGTAGTGAATAAGGTTATTTGAACCAAAAGAATGGGATACTTCCTGTGAGATATACAAGCATAGAGAGTTGTCTCATCCATCCAATATTTGATCAATTCATCAAGATTGAATTTAGAAATTCTTCAATGAGTAACCGTTTGGGGATCTTGAGGGAATACATCCTTGCAATGTCTTCTGGTTTGAAGGAGACCAGAGGGGCTTTACTAGCATCCCTGAACATCTATGTGTTGGGGTTGGAAATTTCATCCAACCAATGGATGACATATGTGTAAGGAACCATAGGTTCGCAAGAAGCAATCGCATGGATTTGGGATTTAGAGATGTTCTAGAAGACTCGTACATCATTCTCTACCCCTGACAGGTCATCATTATCGAAGATAGAGTAGATGAGAGCCCAATCCAGGGAGAATGTTTTGGTTACATCTCCCTCAGTGTTAGTATATACCCCAACATTGGGGTCCCTATATTTTGGCTCTTCTATGAGGGTTTTGAATCTCGCACTTTGTGCCATGTTTATCATGGTGAACATGGGGATAAAATCAACAGTAAATTGGATTATTTAACCTGTAAACAAAACGAAGAAGAGGAAAAAACACTTACCAATTGACAATTCAAGGGATTCATTAGAAGATCGTAAAAAAGTTCTTCAGTGGGAACCGGAGCAACTACAGTGATACACACAGTAAAAAATAACAAAAACAATGTGAAAACCCAATAAAATAAACCCAAGAAATGGCTAAGGACGAGGAGTGATCGTGACCATTGATCAATCTGATCGAACATTGTGGATTGATCCAAAAGAAAATTCAATATAAAGAAGCACACACAAATCAAGGTCAGGATCGAAGCACTTCACTCGATTTTATTTCTATGGAAGAGAAGGGTTTGATTTATGGAAAGTATTTCCATGGCCATATAAGATGTAAGAATCATGTTGTCTCTTCTGTATATAGATGAGTTTCCTTTAACAATCATCATCAACAACCATGTCAGCAATCATGGAATTTATGAATGAATTTGTCAAAATATTTTATGATGTTTACTAACGAAGTGCAAGCACTCTTATTCAACGTGGACACCGCCATGAAAGTTTCTCCCTCAAGAAATATCAGATCCCTTTTGATTCTTTGATTTATTTTGCTATCAATCTATTCATCATCAATTGTAAGTGAATGATCCCATGCATGCACATTTATGTTATATAATTTTAAAGCTCTTAGTGACCAATACCAGTATAAATTTTGCATCTATAGTTTGGCCCCCATCGATTGATGGGAATTTTTGCCATATTAATGTAAGACAAGTCCATAGTGTGGACTTGTTAAGGTTGTGGCTCCTCAAACCACCCCAAAATTCCATGAGTGATGTAATTTTTGAAGTATTTTTTGTTTCAGTAACTTACAAAAATTTGCAGAGTTGAGAAAAAAATATTTTTCCGCCAATTTAAATAAAAATAAAAACCATTATAATAGGAAAATATAAATAACTAAGCATTTTCAAATATCTAAAAATCATAATTTCTAAAGAAATACATTTGTATTGCTTAAATTTAATGAATTGAAGAAAAACCTGATTGGTATAAATAACTAAGCATTTTCAAATAACTAAAAATCATAATTTCTAAAGAAATACATTTGTATTGCTTAAATTAAATGAATTGAAGAGAAACTTGATTGTTATCTATTCGTCTGCAAAATCAGGTAGGATATGTTTGGCATTTGACTTGCTTTAAAATGCTTCCCATTGCATATACTCATTTTAACTACACAATTCTTTTGGAGACTTCGTCATTTTGTATGCATTCTACTTTCTTGAGATTGCATTCTACTAAATCCAATGGCATATCACTTTGCAAGTAATATTTGTTTATAAACATTTATGTATTGTAAATATTTGTAAGTAATAAATTGTGATAAATATTTTAATCCTTAATAGAATATTTTTAAAATAAATAATAATATTAAAATAACTATTTTTAAACCTAATAACATATTTAGCTTACGTAATATTTACGTTTTGTGAATGGGAACCAGTGAAGGAAAATGTGAAGAGCTTATTAGAAATAAGGAATTGGAAAATGTCAATAGCCTATTAGCAATTTGGAACTCGTTTGAACCTTTAAAATAAAATCCTAGTTGTAATAAAGATACTTCTGTCATAAAACCAGCCTTAAAAGCTAGATGATGGCACCAACAATCTCTCATTGCTTACGTTTTTAAATTGGAAAAATAATAAATTTTAATAGAAATTAAAAGTAGTTAGTAAAGAATATATACTTATGTCGCATCGTAAAATTTAGATGATGGCAGCAACAATCTCTCATTCCTTGTTTTTAAATTGAAACAATATTAATTTTTAAAATAAAGTAAAAGTGGTTATCAAAGAATACTTTACTAAAGGAGTTAGATTGCTTATGCTTTTAAATTGGAAAAGTATTAAATTTTAAAATAAATTAAAAAGTAGTTTGTAAAGAATAGGAACAGTCATAACCAATGCTGACAAATTAAGAAAAGCGTAGAAAAGAATTGTTGCCAAAATTGGATGGAATCTGTTCCATTCAAACATTCTCCTGAAGATTCTAGATATTTATATTGAATTTCTTTTCCCAAAAGTTGAAGGCATTTCAGCAGAATTGATTTTAAATTTAAAGGAAAATATTTATAAATCAAGAAGCTTATCAGCAGTAGCTATGTCGAATTCTAACAAAATTCCCCTTCTATGACACTATTGGTCGAGTCACGCTGATTTCAAAAACTTCATTAAGTGAGGAGATCAACCACTCCTCGAACTTGATATTTTTAAGAACTTTAAACTAAATAAACTAGATTGATATTGATATTTGCTATTATTGTTTGCAAGATTCCTCATTGCAAATTAGATTAAAATAATGGAAATCAATAAAATTATGTCGAAATGAACATCATCAATTGGTAAATGCTTAGTAAACAGTGCATGATCATATTCCAATTATGACAAACAAGAAAATGTCGAGATTATATAACATTTAATGTTCTTTTTTAAATATTGAACATTAAAAAGTATATTTTGTATTTTAGTGCGAAATGTATATTTGAGATAGCATTACAAAATGATGACATCTACATTTAATATACTTCAAATTTATACAAGTATATTAACTTTACAAGTCTTACATCTTTCGTATATCATCCTTACCTCTTTCATATGACATCCTTTTGTAATGCTATCTTGCAATTTATGTATTGAGAATAAATGTAAGGTATTCCATTTTTACCAAGCCATAAATAAGTGTGCATTGAGTATAAATGTAAGATGTTCCATATTTACAAACAAATGTTGTAGGGAAATTTAGTCCGTGTTTAAATAAAAAAGTTAAATAATTAAATTACTTTATTTTGGAATGTTAAATTATGGTTATGGTTTGGAAATGACATTATTCTAATACACATGAAAAAAAATGTTATGAAACGAATATCAAGTGAAAGTAAATGCAAATTTAGATAAATACAAAGCACATTAACTATCTATGCATATGGAACACATTAACTCGTTTATTTTAATAATAGTATATCCATTTTTAATAGTGTATTTATTTTTAGTAGTGATGTATAAAATTTGATTATATATTGTTAAAAAAAATAGTTAGACAATTTGAAAATAAAATGTTAAAAAAATTAACAGATAGTAAAAAAATATGATAGCTTATTTATAATAACTTGTTTTTATTACAATGATATAAAAATATGTTAATATAACATATTAGATAGAAAATTAATATAAAATTTTTTAGTATAAAATATATTATTAAATTGAGATGGTGCTTATACTGCAATAGAGGAAGTCGTTCTTATACAGTAAGATGTATTAGCAGTATTTATAAAACAAGGAAATAAACTTATGAAGTTGGAAAGTAACCAGTTGTTCTATAGGGGAGCCTTTGCTCCTCAAGGTAAATGTAGAGTAATCATAAAGATATGTGGGGCACCACTCTAAATGCAATTATTATTGATACAATTAATAGAAATTGCAAAGGTAGAGTGTCCCAAAGGAAGATCTATTCCCTTTGTTCTTACACAGCAACAATAATACCATGATTGATGATGACGAGTCTATTTCTCGAGATGGACATTATCTCTAGACAACCAAATCATGTATTGTAAAAATGAAATCAGGAAATCATTTATGATTCTAATCATGAGAACTTATTAAACCATTTCCATTAAAATAATGGTGCAAGAAACGAAAAACTTTGATTGAAATTAATGCACTCTAATATGGCACATAGTTGATTTGCATTTTTCTACACAAGTGTGATATAATAATAAATATGGTAATGGATTCTTTATCAGGTTAATATTTTTAGTTATCCCATTGGATAGGGGATTGAGATAGGTATTGGACTTTTCATTTCATTAGAATTTTCTAATCAAAGTGATATATTATTCAATACAATGTTGGATTATTTCATTATATTAATGTTTATATTTTGTATTGTGATATCAAATTCATCCTGTTTGTATATAATATGTACTTTAATTTGATCTCGATATGTTAAAGTTTCAATCGGAAAGCCACTTTCGATTATCCATTTCATCTTGGTTCATTGTCAATTTATGATTCAAAAGTCTTACTTATTCATATTGATTGTGATGGATGGTATTTGGCATTCACACCAGGTGGTCAACACAACCATGTAATTCCTTACAGATATCGATATATAGTTGTTAGATTTTCATTGCTTCCAATCATTTTAGAGTTAATTAAAGCATGTTGATGGATATGAATCGATGTCTCAAGGATTGGGATCGAGGAGACGAATTTTCTCACTGTGCAAGGATTTATTTTACAGGATTTACAATGAAAGTAAGATTGCAATATTTAAACTTTTGAATGATAGGACTTACAATGCGAGTAAGCTTACTCATGTTTTCTTGGTAAGACATTGCGTGCACGGTGGATTGAATAATTCATTTATGGATGATCATAATGTGGTTATTTAGGTGTGTGACCATGGAACATGTTATAGATTATCATGCATGAAGTAAGATAGTCAAAATCATTTTATGTGAATTCCTACACATAGTTCTGCATGGAAGACAATGAGGAATGAAAGAAAAGAAGTACATTTTCAGAGACGAAAATAGAAATGTGAAGCCTAGTTGGAAACTCGTGATGTAAATTCATTTGGATGGATTTGAAATATTTATTCATTTTAACCTATTATTAGTATTTTTATAATCACCCAAAAGCTGCTGTATGCCAATTTTGTCTCCACTTTGGCCTATACAAGTATGATTGCTGGACATTTTATATTTCAAGTATAACAAGTATACAAACTAACCAATTCTACTCACTCAAACGTGAAAGCTGTGAACTCTGTAATTTGTTGTTATTTAGTATACAAACCAATTCTACTTTGTCAAATCTGAAATTCATGAACTCTGTAATTTTTTGTTCTTAACGAGCATGAGATTGTTACAGTCCACTCCACTGATATATCTTTTTTATTTATGCTCTCACTGTCAATATAAATCATTTATCAGTTGTTCTTTGTAATAGGTACATTACTAATTCGAAGCACCTCCTTTGTCTCTAAGCTAACTGAAACATTCCCGAGTAGTGGTTACACCATTATTATAAATATGGAACTGCAAATTATTTATAGCTTTCTAATAAGAGGAGATAACGAACCCTTAAGGTCCATGTTGATAAACAATACACGAGCAACAAATTGAGTATTTTCCACAATGTAGTGCTTATTGTTGGGAATTTAAGTTCCAAGTACACGAGCAACAAATTGAGTATTTGCCACAATGTAGTGCTTATTGTTGGGAATTTAAGTTCCAAGTAGTAATTCTTAGGATATATAGATGTTTTTTCCTGAAAAGGATATTATACCATTAGACAAGTAAGGGGGTCACATTTTGTAGTTTCAATAGACATAAATTTAACATGGGATCTCATGCAGGAGATTCATCCGTTTCCTATTTCTTGAAGGATCCAAACTTGCATTTTTTACATTTGTTTTACTAATACTTCTCATTAATCTAGTTTTCATGCTAGACATTCAATCATTATACTTAACCCTTATATGGTCGCCTTAATCTCATTTTCACTTGAGACTGAAGGCATTGGCTGATCTCCTTCTAACAGAGTTTGAGTCATTTGAATTTTTTGCATTGACCTTCTTTGTTAATGTCATCTTAGATTTGGTGATTGAATGGAAATTAGCACTAGACCCACTGGATTGATCAGATCCCATGAAACGTCAATCACACAAATCAATATGATCTCAAGTAGATTTAAACCCCATAGTAGAATCCTTTGCTACAATATCTACCAGTGCATGATAAAAAATAAATCGTTATAGGATTACATGTTACATAAGTCCAAACCTAAAGCATGAAAATAATGAAATCTTACATGTCATAAATTCAATAACAACTTACGTGTGCTAGAAGCAGAATCTAGATTTTTTACTGAAACAGATGCTCTACAAAGCCAACATCCCCACACATACTACACTCCATCATGGTTTCTCTTTCTCGTTCTTGTGGGAGATGTCTTTATTGAAAAAATGAAATGAACATTAATGAAGGCTTATCTTGCTCGATATAATGCTAATAACACACATATATGAATCGAGATAAATAATGCGCTAAGGATCCATTCACCTTCAAGAAAAAATTATGCTAGATGCAACCAAAATACCAAGTTATATACCTAACCCATTGGCCTAGAATTAGTTTCATAGCATGATTAAGATTTTGATCCTATTAATCTCTTAAATTTTCTTGTATATGAAATCGTGATTATAACTTACAATCCTAGTCATAACTAATTAAAAATTAGATGATCTTGATCAACCATGTCATTTGGTCTTATGAAACTATATATGCTCTCTTCTTGTTAACCGACTATGAATAGTAATGGGTTTAGTTTTTTACTAGCTTTGAATCAATCTTAAGAAAAGACAAAATTTCTTGATAGTAGTGAGTGGAGGCTAATTTTTTTTTAACCACCCAAAACGAGTTTGCAAAATATGTGTCCCTCCAACAACTTCAGAAAGCAATCTGTTCGAACTTTGAAAGCAATTTTTGTTTATTATGTATTTTACTAAAAAGAAATAGTGAAGCTGGGTTTTATATGTCGGTGTGAAAGTGCATGGATTTGATAAGTGGTTAGATTTGAAAGCAATTTTTGTTTATTATGTATTTTACTAAAAGAAATAGTGAAGCTGGGTTTTATATGTAGGTGTGAAAGTGCATGGATTTGATAAGTGGTTAGATTAAAAATATCATATGGATGGTTCGATTTACATAGTTGGCAAGGAAATGGTGATGCGGTGGAATGTAAATGCTATAATATCTTCATGATAACCTGGCTGGCCAGTAGGAAATTGTTGCGGTTTTGATGCTTCACAAGGGAGGGATCAACGCTGTAACCTGTCGGTTTATACACTTCATGAAGTCCATTTCATGTTTTCCATTCTATCTCTATTTCTCATCATTTGGTTCATATATGTGTGATCCAATTACAAACTATGTAGATGTGCTAGTTCTAAAAACCATAAAATATTGGAGTGAGCTAGCTATGGAGCAATCCTCCCTCCATCGGACGGAGGAGGAGCAAAGTCAACGTTAACTTTGCTCCTCCTCCGTCCGATGAGGGAGGATTGCTCCATAGCTAACTTACTAGTAAAATATTATAGATCAATTTGTAATAATTATGTTTTAAAAAATAGATCTTGAATTATTGAATTTTTTTTCTTTTTTAATAAGAATTTTGACATAAAATTTGTCTTAATAGGTATGAGAAATAGTTTAATTCTTTTCGATTTAAATGTTGCGTAATCTATGCAATCTGAAGATGAAATAGATTCTGTTGATGACGTTGTATTGGATAAGCCAGAGGGAACAACGGATATATTCCCCAGTTTGAGGGTAAGCAAGCAGTTTAGATTGTGGAAATTCCTCGAGAATTCTATCTTTAAACGGGGCTGGATGGATCACTAAGCCAAGGATTTTTTTGTTTTGTTTTTAAATTCCTTTGCTCCCTTAATGGATTATACGGCGGGGCAGCTGGGTGGATGGTATTCGAGTTTAGGAATTTTAGTATAGTTACATGGTCATGTAGTGATGGTCCTGATAGGGGGTTTCCCTTTACCTGATACTGTTCAACAACTACCAGATTAATTATTATAGTCCATCAAAGAGCGAGCCTCCTTGGGATGGATAGATACTAATTCCTCTCGGCATCACGCGTCTCCTTGTCCAAGTGCAAGAGATACTAATTCCTCGGATGATGATAAACCACCCGTAGGAGCCTCTTGATCCTCTTTCCATGGCGGTTGGATCCCGATATCAGATACGCTGGCCTCGGAGCTGCAGACATCCCTTTCGTCAAACTCAATTCCAATTCGAATTTTAAATTTAATAAATAAAGGGAGTGACTCCTTATTCTCCATCAACAACGAAAGATTGAGCAGAACCATCCCCTTAATAACACCTTCAATGTAATAAACAAATTTTAATGTTTAATTAAATCCACTTATCACTCCAAAATCTCTTTATACTTCATTCTCATAAAAAATGACATATAAAGTAATGACTTTATAATACCATTTGTTTTATAAAAGTATTAAGCATAGGATATTGTGTATGTCATTTAAATAAGCAATGAGGACGTCTCACTTTGGATCCTTGTGAACAAGTTTGATACACACCTTTACTTTTTGACTTGTCATTGAGGAGGACGTATTTATATGGAATGATTCATTGAATGCACCATACGTTGCATTAAACATATACCTCAAAATTTCATCGCATATATAAGCCAGCCACCGCTATTAAATAGTTGTATAATGGGAATCTCTAGCGTTGAAGCCAAATATTCCACTTCAATTTACTTGATATAGCTTACAATAGGAGGCTTTGGACCACATTCAGATGCAACACATATGTTTTTGATGATGGATAATGATTCCTCTGACATTTAATGCAATATTAGCATCCTCCAATGAAGTCAATGTTCATGCTTCCCAACAATTAAGTTGACAGATCACTCCTTAGTTCGTCAAGGAAAAAAACATTTCCTCTGTTCAATGCTGCACCATGCATACTTCTTGTCTTACTGGGTAGGTCACTAACAACACGGTAAACCACGACCTCAATGCATAATTTTCATAATAGAGATACAACAGTTTGCAATCTTGTAGTGAATTTATATCACTACGCGGAGATTCATATGCAGAAATATATTAAAAATACAGAGAGACTTGTGTATACTCCAGTCGGACAGAGATAATTTACACTCCAGAGATTACTAGAGAGATATATATAAATCGAAGAAGTGATTTTCTCCACTTACAAGCTTCCAAAGTGATTAAAACGCAAGTCCACTTGCTACACATGAGTCTATTTTCATAGATGAATTAGTAGTTTCATAGAGTCGTGAAGGCTAAGTATATATTGGTTTTCGGTTAAGAAGTGTGGTTGGTCTCTAGATGCCGGTCTAGAGTTGGAACCACAATTGCATTTACCAAATGACAATTTCATGAGTAGGAATCCTTGGGCTCCATAATAGACGGAGAGAACTATTTATTAGAAGGATTCTCCAGATTCCTTATTCATTGTTACTTCGGGTTGATGCAACCAATATTCTCACTATCAACGACAAGGAGAAGGCACAGGAGAGACATGTGCAATGGACACCACAGGATTTTACTAACACATGGGAGAGGTGATTCCAAGGCGATTGGTGCTAGTCAGGTTCTTACATTCACATGCAAAAAGGACCATTCATTGAAGAGAAAGAAAAATATGTGAGGAAACAAATACAGGTTGGAACATACGATCCAATATAAAGTATATCAGCGAACGAAATTGGCCAGCCGAGAGACTGCGAGTTGAATCAACGAAGTAAACTATATATGGAAGCAAATCAAGTTAACTGCATAAGCTTAATTATTACGGGTTCATTTGCATGCAAAAGTTGAAACAGAGCAAATTGAGGAAAACGGAACACATGCGGAGAGTAATACTCTATCCGTTTATATAACAGAAATCAAACACCAAAACGGTTACAACAAACACCGCAGATTTAGGATCTGCATTAAGTGAACTACAGTTCAACTAGCTGAAGAATAAATTCTCCATTATTTCAAGTCTTCCGCTTAATGGAGAATGGATTAACAGCTACACCTAACATTTCCCCAAACAATTCAAATTTGACTTTTCCGAAAGGCTTTGTGAAAATGTCAGCAGTATTTTCACAAGTATTACAATATATGAGATCTATTTCATTGGATTGCAGCTTCTCTCTAACAAAATGATACTGAGCATCAACATGCTTTGTCTTTGCATGAAAGATCAGATTATTTGCCAGCTTGATTGTACTTTGGTTATCACATTTGATTACTGTAGGTTCCTTTTGTTCTTTTTCGACATCTTGAAGAAGTCTTCTCAGCCAAACAGCTTCACAGGTTGCTGCACACAGGGCCTTGTATTCTGCTTCAGTAGAGGACAGAGATACAGTAGGCTGCTTTTTACTGCTCCATGAAACAATTCCGGATCCTATGCTAAATGCATATCCAATGGTTGATCTTCGATCATCCGGATTCCCAGCCCAATCAAAATCTGAATAACCTGTCAACTCAACAATAGAAGCATCAGTATATTTAATACCAAAGTCAAGTGTTCCTTTTAGATACCCGAGTACCGTCTTTGCTGCATTCCAATGGCTTTCTTGAGGTTTTGCCATAAACTGACTTAGCACACTCACAGAATATGCAATGTCAGGTCTAGTTGTGGTGAGATAATTCAAACTACCCACCATCTATCTGTACATTGTAGCATTCACCTCCTTTGAACCATCATCACAAGAGAGTTTCACATTCTGCTACATGGGAACAGTAGATGATTTACACTGATCCATCTTAAATCTCTGAAGTACATCTCTGACATACTTACTTTGACAAACAAATGTTTGACCTGCATTCCTCCAAACTTCAAGACCTAGACAGTAATGAAGCTCACCCAGATCTTTCATATCAAAGACTTGTGACAGCTACTCCTTGATTTCATCAATCAGATTCTCTGCATTTCCTATAATTATTAAGTCATCAACACATACAGAAATCAATACTATATACCCCTGCTCATCACATTTGATATATAGATTTGGATCACTCTTGCTCCTCATAAATCCCTGTTGAAGAAAGAAAGAGTCTATCTTCTCATACCATGACCTAGGTGCCTGTTTTAGTCCATACAATGCTTTCTTTAATTTACACACTAAGTGTTCTTGCCCTTTTTCCACAAACCCTTCAGCTTGAGTAAGGTACACATTTTCTT
>LPNX011229252.1:4348-33451 GCA_001517045.1 Pseudotsuga menziesii | reverse complement strand
TTATTGATTCATATTCCTCCTCCATTGCATTTCTCCATTCATCATGTGCATTGGCTTCATCAAAACTAATGGGTTCTATGACATTCGAAATGCTACTCATAAGAGCATAGTCTTTGTACCTTTTAGGAGCTCGAACCTGTCTTGAAGATCTTCTTAGCTGTTGATTACCTTCCTCTTCACTGTGTGAACTTTTTTCTTCATCACTAGTTGAGCTTGGACTGTTTGTATCACTGAATCCCTCTTGTTGTTGCTGCTGTTCCTGTATGTTTGGCTGCTGTAATACAGTTTGCTATTCTTGTGAAACCCCTTCATCAAGAACTTTATGCCATTCCTGATGGCTTTGATTGCTGTTCTCTGAAATTTATGTTTCCTGTTCATGGAAGAGTACATCTCTACTTGCAAATACCTTGTGAGTAGAAGGATCAAACAATTTATATGCTTTAAATTGAGAACAGTAACCTATGAAGATACATTTAATGGCTTTAGCATCCAGTTTCTTCCTATTTTCCTTTGGAATATGTGCAAAAGCCATACACCCAAAAACTTTCAAATTCTGAACTACTGATTTGAAACCATACAAATCTTTAAAAGGAGTAATATTATCAAGACTCCTAGTTGGACTTCTATTCTTTAGGTAAACAACAGTATTTATGGCTTCACCCCAGAAGGTATTTGAGAGACTCTTACCTTTCATCATACTACGTGCACACTCTACCAGGGTTCTGTTTTTCCTTTCAGTAACTCCATTCTGCTGTGGAGTGCTGGGTACTGTAAATTGCTGTACAATTCCATTATCTTTGCAATATTTGTTGAAGTCCCCTGATTTATACTCTCCTCCTTGATCTGAACGAAGGATTTTAATGGATTTTTCTGTCTGTTTTTCAACCATGTTTCGGAACTCCTTAAAGTACTCAAAAACATCACTCTTTCTTCTAAGAAAGTAAACCCATGTGTATCTTGTGCAATCATCAATAAATAGCAGAAATAAAATGCACCTCCTAAGGATCTAGTCTGCATAGGCCCGCAAACATCAGTATGCACAAGATCTAACACATCTCTTTTTTCCTTATCAGGATTAGAAGGAAATTCATTTCTGTGCATCTTTCCTAATGCACATCCTTCACAAGGAATGTTCACATTTTTTAACACAACCATATTATGCTTCAATAATAACAATAAATCTGGATGATTGATGTGACCATACCTTTGATGCCAAAGACTCTCTGTTGGCATGATTGCTGAAGTTAATGCGTAATGCTCGTTACTAGTAACATCAAGGTTGTACAGGCCTCCTATTCTGACTCCCTTTACAAGAGTTTTGTGTTGGTCCAGTAAGTCCTTCACTATGTAGTAGTTTTTGAAGAATTCAACCTTCAAATTCTGATCTGTAATAGTAGACACAGATATCATATTTTTCTTTATCCCTGGCACATACACCACATTGTGAATGTGACGAACACTACCATTTGGCAATGGCACTGGAATATCTCCGTATCCCTTGATCTGATAAGCACGGTCATCACCAAGATATATACTAGCACCATTCTGTGTTTATTTATAGTTAGTATACCACTTCTTATTACAAGTCATGTGCACTGATGCTCCAGATTCAACAAACCAAGCATCAATATCATCAATTTCAGCAGATAAAGCAGCATTAGACACAAACAGTCTAAGATCCCTTGAGTCAAAGTTTGGCGTTTCAGAAATCTTATCAGCAATTTCATGTCTAGCCATAAACAGTTTTAGATCATGTGGTGAAGAGTCTTCAGCAAAATGACCTGAATGTTTTCTAGGTTTTCTATTCCTAGCCTCATCATTCTTTTTCTTATAACAGTCTTTAATAAGATGTCCAGGTCGACCACAATAAAAACAACTTTTTGACTCATTCCTGTTAGATGGCATACCTTGATTCGGTCTTTGAGGAGCTCTACTCTGTGATGACCTGCCTCCTCTGCCTCTTTCTCCTGATCTCCCTCTCAGAGATCTCTTATTTGACCACAATGCCAAACCTGAATCTTGAGGCTTAAAGTTCCCACGCCTCTCTTCTTCTTGCAGCAAAATACCTGTCACCTCTTCAAAAGTAGGAGGTTTCTCCCTTGCTATGAGACATGTTATAAACATATGGTAGTCCTCTAGCATACCATTCAATGTAATTGTTACGAGATCAGTGCTGAAGACCTTTTCTCCTATGTCTCCTAGCTTATCTTTCACTTCTTTGAGACGAACCAAGAAAGAACTAACAGACTCATTTGCATCCATCTTAATGCTTAGCAATTTAGTTTTTAAGAAAAGCAGACGGTTTGTATTGCTAGTTTCATACAGATCTTTAAGTGTTGTCCATGTTTCAGCAGAAGTTTTAGCTTCTCTAATATGTGGAATAATACTATCTTTAACAAACATTCATAACAGTACCTTGGCTTTCTTCTCGCGCTTATCCCAGTCTTGAATTTGTGCTGGTGTTCCACCCGCAGCTGCTAGAGGTTTCGCTTCATCTCCATTGGTGATTGTTCAGACACCATAGCCTTCCATCAAGGTCTGCATTTTGAATTTCTAGTTTATGAAATTTGAGCCATCCAATTTGTTGGCCTCATTGAGATAGGTCTCTGCCAATGGATTTGACATCTCAGCAACTCCTTCTTTCTGACACACTGAAGGTCTCCGGTTCAGGTCTAGGCAGCGATTTCACCGGCTCTCCAAATCGTGAGCTCTTCAAAACAACAGATCTTAGGCTCTCCACGCTTTCTCTCAATACAGCGATTTTTTTGTTTTTGGTAAAAATGTTTTGGCAATAATTCCAATCCAGCAATATAATCTACCTACAGTAATGGGTAAACAAAACGTTCTGGTAATAGATCCAATACAACAATGGAAAATATACAGAACGAGTTCAATCAACGATCAGGGTTTTATGAATAAAAACAAAACCACACAACGAGTTCAATCCAAACGTGGATCTACAAACATATCTGAGTTTAAACGCTGGATTTGGCCCTTGATTTGGCTCCTGTACACAGCGATTTTTGTAGAATTAACTCCAACACCGAAGTAGGCTAGGGATCGATATCTCCCACGGTGATCCTTCACGCTGATCTCCATGGATTCTCCTTACACTTCCTCAAAGGCGAGGCCACAAGGGCTCTCACTTAGCCTCAATGGGCATTCAAAACAGCGATCGGTTCTTCAACTTTCATGCTTTCCCGCAGCAACTCATGGTTTCACCTTCAGTGGCTTCACACTCACAGCAACGGTTCCTTCACGCTCCTGGGCTCTCACTCTGCGGCTCCTGTGCTCTGATACCAAATTGAAACAGAGCAAATTGAGGAAAACATAACACATACGGAGAGTAATACTCTATCCGTTTATATAACAGAAATCAAACACCAAAACGGTTACAACAAACACCGCAGATTTAGGATCTGCATTAAGTGAACTACAGTTCAACTAGTTGAAGAATAAATTCTCCATTATTTCAAGTGCAAACCTTCTTCCAACTTATTATTTTACTCTCGGCATCACGGGCCATCATGTCCAAGTGCAAGCTGCAGGAGCCTCTTGATCCTTTTAGAACCGCCTCTGTGCCACATCGGATCGAAGACTTAACATTTAAAACCTTTGTGCATGCGACCACAAACACTTAATTGAACTAGACCCTTCTTTATAACATGCTCAACGGTACTTTAGTTTACCCATTATGGGTTAAATAGTTACTAAGAGCTCAGATCCCGGTGCTCCTGAGCACCAGTATTTAGTCCAGCTATGATAGCATAGTTGAGGTATTGCGGTTTGTATACGTAATAACGGACATATTGCTCATTATTAAAAACTGAACAAAGTGAGTTGCCCCACATTCTAGCTCTCCCTGGTTTATGGGAAGTCAGATTGGATTTAAAGTCGCTCACTGATTCACAGCTCTCCCTGGTTTTTGTTCATAACTCCTGGTAGCCGGGGAAATGATGGAATGACCAACCTTCTCTGGATAGCAAGAGACTCGTCGGGATAAATGGTAAAACTGCGGGAATGTCACCCCTTCATATAAAGTATCTGGGTATCTCGTTTTCATCATTAGATAGCCTTTCCTTCAAAGTCGTTCTGGAGAATCGCACTCCATCTTGAAACATAAATGTGGGTTAGATCAACCTTTCTTTCTAATTGTTTGTGCCCTTCAAACTTCTTCGCCAAGCTTAATAGAAGAAACAGGTTGAAGTCTCGACCGACTTATCGATTGATAGGGTTAAATGGAACATTGTGGTCTCTCTGCACTCTTTCATGTTACTCTTGTATCATAAATAATATATAATAAGGATTATTTCTTTAAAACCCTTCGAAATGCGCTCCCACTCTCGTATCATAAATAAATATATAATAAGGATTATTTGTTTAAAACCCTTTAAAATGTGCTCGAATTCATATAGGAATCATAGATCTTGGCTACAAATAAGAATCCTGAGAACCAAGTCTTTTCCAACATTTATAGGGATACAATTGAGGGATATTACCATATGCAAATTACTTACTTCTCCTTTTCGCATGGCAGAAGAGCGCCTAGTAATTTGTGATAGATAAACTTGTTCACTTATGCACTTTGAAACTTTTCGTCTATAACAACCGCCTGTCGGCAAGAGCAAGCAATCCTTATGACATTTGGAGAAAAGGTAATTCACAATTTTTATTTTATATATTTCTAGATAGTGTACTGTGTATATGTATGGTTCTCTATGGAGCACTATATCCTGGTAATTGATCACTTTGGTATGAAGAATGCTGCTAAGACAGTAATATTCAATATTTAATGAAAAAAACACTTGTTTATATATATATATATATATATATATATATATATATCCACATTTAAGCTCGTAAATATCTGCCTTGTGAAAATAAATGGTAAGTTATTACAATTCATTTCGGCCTAAACATCAGCGAAGATTGTCTCCAACTTCTTCTTCATACCAAAAACAACGTGGCCGTCCGTTTCAAAAAGCACTGTTTCAAATCCCGGCACTCCATTTGAAACAACCGTAGTGGTAATTCAGTTGACATTCCCATTAACATGATGAACTACATGGTCGTCAATAGTTCGTTCCTATTAACATATGCATCACTATACAAATGTGTTTCCGTTGATGGAAAATACATTTGTCGTTGCTTCCCCCATTTTATTTTGTACGTTGTAAAGATGGGAGAAGTAAAAAGGAAGCAAGAAAATGCTAGAGATGTTGGAAGCACAGAGTTTGAAGACTAGAAAGACATAGGGGTCTTATAATGGCGAGGAGGGCTCGTAGACTACCTAAGCAACAAGTTTAACTTTTGAAGGGAAATAATAACATGAAACCCACTCCAAGTGCATTTATACTTTTATGTACGAATAGGGTTCTCATCTTATGAAACAGGGAGGGAAAAATAACTTCTTATTCTAAATATCGGTGGGTTATGAAGGTTTCAACCTAGTTTTCACACTACTGATAAATAATTATTGGATGCATTAATTATTGAAAATTAGGGGCCAAGGAGGATTGAATATGAATTTTATTGGAAATCAAAAGGCAAACCTAGGATTTGAGATAAATTTGAGAGGGATAAATAATTTTTTTTACTTCCTCATTAATAGGGGAGGACGGTTTGTTTTTGGATTATTATTTGTATAGTAAATATTGGATGAATCTAGGATTTGAGATAAATTTGAGAGGGCTAAATCATTATTTTTTTACTTCCTCATTAATAGGGGGAGTAGGATTTGTATTTTGACTATTATTTGTATAGTAAATATTGGACCAATATATTAAATTAAAAAAAAACTTTCCATATTAAAATTCTCCCATTAAATATTTCTAACTCCTTTTAATTTTTCCCAAATCATCCCCACCGGGAATGCTAAAGATGACAACAAGAAAAATAATGTTGAAACAAAAGAGGAAGACTTGCACTATGTCCCAACTAATTAACATCAAGATCCAGAAGAGAAAAAAGAAGAAGCCCAAGTACACATCAAGGAAGATAGTAAAGCTGAAGATTTTGAGTGAAATGTAAGCCTAGCTGAGACATAGACCAACATAAATATTTTTGCATTGATAGAGTTAAAAGTATTGTCCTAGTTGAGATTAAGGGGGTGTGTTAAGAATTGTAATCTCAACCGACCACTACCAATAGTGCATTATTAGTTAGTTAGTTGAGTAGTTGAGTTGGCCACATTAGGTAGAATTAGTGACCCATGGTATTTACCCATGGTTTTGTCATTATATAGTCTTCTAAATACTTGGGTTAATATTGAGAACATAATTCTATTTCTTAGGGAATCAATATACCCACTTTTGTTTTCTATCTATTGATGTTTCTTCTTTAATCTTTAACATTATGGAGATGTGTTTAAAGAAAAACAATTTTATAGTTTTACATGAAAATTATGTTAACAAACTAACTAGTAGACAAGATCCTAAATAATAATAAACACACCATAATATGAGATTATAAAACAAATCATAAGTTAAGGATAACGTATCGCTTAGAATCCTTATTAGTGGACTAGTACATTTAGCCTATGAATATATGAACCAAAAACTTGCTAACACAAACTAGTTAAATGGCCAACACTATTGGTGATAAGTAATAGAGCTCACTTCTTAAGCTAAAAAAACATCATGTCTAATATTGAAACACTAAAGCAAGATTGAGATATTTGGAACCTTTGTAGAGAAAATCAATTCACATTTTAAAACCATGTCATAAGTGTTTTTTGAACCTTGTGGGAGGATGACAACTTCTCATTTTAACAACCCAAACTAGAGCCAATTGACAAAATAAGGAAATATGTATTTCCATCGTTAATAACTTAACGGGGACGATACCAACTGGTTTTGCTATAACCGCATTGAGAAAATGTTTGGAGATATCTCTATCAACACTTAGGATTTAAGTGAAAGTGCGTTGTTACCTTGTAAGCAATCAGAAGAAACAAAGATTTTACAAGTCAAATTTGAACTTTAGTGAGAAGTATAATATTGTGTCTTTTATACCTCCCTAGCTAGGCTCAATTTACAATAGATGATATATTCCATGCCCCTATAAACCAGTGTGTATAAACTTTATGTGCAGCTCACATAAAGAACCCACCACCACTTTTCCACTACATCTCATGTTACATAATTGTTGCTCAACATTTCTCTACCTTTAAAAGAGAGTTTATACCTTTACAACTCCAATTAACTCATGCGAGACAAAAATTTTACATAAAATATTTGAACACAAATGAATAACGTAACAACTCCTCTTCTTCTTAACAACCCAAGCCAAAACTTAGCCTATTATATATTTCATAGCATGTAATTAACTTAGATACTTTGATTAGAAGTAGCATAAATCACTTGACCGTTAAAAACATATGTTTACTCATTTAAAATCACATATGTATAGTCTTACATACAAATGGAGTCATTGACTTAGACTTTTAATGCATTTTTGGTTATTACATCCAAGGTGTTATATAAGGGCCTCTTGCTTCTGCAAGTTTTGTTGTCGGCTCGTCGTTTGTCGACGACTAATCACGAGCCTCCCTGTGTCCATAGCCTTGGTCAAGTAGAGTAGACGTGCCAATTGTACATCTGCACAGAGGAAGTGCCAATTGTACATTTGCACAGAGGAATGGATCTAAATCGAGGAGTTATCAAGCATGATGTGTGTTTGTGAAGTTTATCAATCTTCTGACCAGTGTGTATTGAATTGATCCATTGCAAATATGGGCACCAGCTTATGGATTTGTTCCAAGGGACAATAAGGTCATATCCGTCCATACCCTGCTTTGTTTTGGTATTTTTCTTTTTAGGCAGGGCGTTTTAGGATAGACTTGCTTTGCAACGATTGTGCAGCCTTTGGGTTCGTAGGTTTTGGCGTACAGATACTATCCAAGTTTGCTTCATTGGTGTATATTGCATGGTCCGCGTTGGGAAAACTTATTTGGTCTACAACAACTTTAAATTCAGTAATGTCTTCCATAATGTAATGGGTCACAGTTTCTCAAGATCATAAAATTCTTTTATTGTTGATGTAAAGGACACGAAATTTCTTCTACTATTGGATGACTTGTGGAATTGGCTTGATCGGCAAGAGTAGGTACACATACACAGAGGAAGTGCCAATTGTACGTCTACATAGAGAAATGGATCTGATCACAGCTTCATCCAAGCCATATGATTGAGTAATTATCTGCCAACCTTTTGGGTCGTGGAATCCTTCTAGTGAATAAGCATCGACTTGTATATTCTATTCACAGTCCAAACTCCTTCATCTCCTCTTGAAAAAAGGTTGAAAAAAGGTCTCCATCGAGAAGCTTTGCCAAACTTGGGCAAAATCCTGAAAAAAGGTCTCCATCGAGAAGCTTTGCAATACTTGGCAAAAATCTTGTAGTAACTTACCAATAGTAAAGTGCTTCCTAGAGCTACAACAATAGCTCTTAGATCAGGACTGATGATGGTGGTGGCGTAGCTGTGCTTGGTAGGTCCTTTACTAATGGCTGCATCTGGTGAGGCTCCCCATCCAAACTCATATCTACCTGCTGAAATTTCCCTTGCTCTAAAGGCATAATCATGGCAAATTTCTTTAACAGATCTACTTCAAACCTATAAATTTGTTAAAAATACATAGATGTAATTAGTTTCTATGTTCCTGGAGAAAGAAGGATAATAAACTCACTGCAAAATCATAAATAACGCCATTACAAATTCAGAGTGAATTGATGTAACTACACAAAATTGATGAGAAAACTGATAGTTCTACCTCATAGAAAGCATATTCATAGTGTGTTAATCTCTGCAAAATAATGGAATAGCCTACCCACTAGGAAAATAGACTCCATGGGTACAATTTTCATGAGTTTTTATAGCTTATGCGGCCAAGAAATAAAAGAAAGACAAAGAAAGGAGGTTTTTAAAGCGTTGGAAAAAGAAGCCACTCTAGGGGAGTGGAGAGCTAATCTAACAGCCATGTAGCAAAGAAAAAAACACCGAATCCTACAATTCTTACTCTAAGAAGCCATCAGGCCTATACCCATACGGAAGGTTTTTTACATAAATCACCAGACAGTAGTAGACCATATCTTACATCGAATGAGAGTTATGACACACATGAAAATATTGGTTGATGACATTCCCTTCCTTTTGTCCAAGGCCTTTAGGGCATGACTGGTTGTCTTAATTCTTGTTCGATTGGATGAGGTAGGAAGCCGCTTAGAATTCCACATTTGGGAGGTTGAGAAATCTCATACCCCTATTTATGTGGGTGGGGAAATGGAAAGAAAGGCAGCAGGAACGCCAGTTGTGTTGAACGTACGTTTCGACACAACGTCAGTAGAGTGTTGCATTTGAACAACTCATCTCTCTAGAATACAAGATATATCAGGATGGCTTTCGAAGGCAATGCACAAAGAAACAAGAAAAAAACACATGCTAGATTTTGAAATATTCTTTTGACACTAAAATGAAACCTCCAGAAATAGAATATTACATAAGTTTCAAAATATGCTATATTTATCATAAGTACATCCTCAAAATATGTTAAATTTACTAGAAATATATCCTTCAAAAACCTAATTGCATATGCGTTATTGATGATGAGGTTTTTTGTCACTCTGGAACACTTCATATCGTTCCACAACTATTGTTGTTGTCTTTTGCATCAAGCTTCTGCTCCTTATCTTCAAACAATGTGTACAATCTCAGCTTTGAAACTCAACCAAGTGGCTTATCGTTATCCTCCACGACATCTATGAATTTATTCCATGCAATGTGAGCAAGCTTCTCTTCTAGGTTTTCTCCAGTTTTGTCACAGCTACGACCCTTCAATTTGAATTTCTACTGCACCTGGGAAGATATAGGGAGGTCTATCTCTATAAATTCACATGGTATTTTATAATTCATCCACACACGGTCAACATGGAGGCTTCCTTTCAGCATGATCTAGCTTTCATCTGGTCAGAATATTCATTGTTTTCTCAAAAATAAATGTGGCCTCCACAAACTCTCACTGCTCTTACTACTAGCATTACAAACTGCCACAATTCAATAAAATAAAATAAACATAATCTTTTAATCAAACTGCCACAAGAGGGCGAGATACGAACCCGCGCCCCCGTTAATTAATAAAATAAACATAATCTTTTAATCATGTTTAACTACTGAAGATCATCCAACCAAGGGTTAAGGTAAGATTCAAGGTCATAATAGTTATTCTATGTTAATATGACTACATAACATTCTTAGTCATTTACATCAATATACAAAGTTTACTTTCAACAACCATTAAGATTCCAACATAGTTCAATTTTATAAGATTCCCAAACAGTTATATAACTTTTTTATTTATATTTTAAAAATCGTCTTAGCATAATCTCCATTATTCCCAATCACGATACAAACAATTTAATTTAAAGGTGTAGCCAAAAGTAAGGTATTGCTACCTTAAAGAAAAAAATACTTTAATCTAAACTTAATCTATCATTTTACAGTATAATGAAAAAACACATGTATTAACATATATGACTACTCATCTATAATTCTCAAATCAATAAATTCCAAATAAAGAATACCAACTACTTAACCTTTCAGATTTATAAAGACATTTCTTATTTAAGAATTACATAACTGTTTTGACCACGTAGAGCTAATTCGCTAATCGTGAAGAAGATAACACATCAAACTCATTCACCCCATCTTAAGATGGATCATCTAAGGACTACTTAACATTTAGTAAGGTCATGTCTACTTATTTATTCCATAAGCAGACTATACATTGTTCACAGGTCATAACAGACATTAATATATTTGGAATAAAGGTATGTATGTATATATTTAAGAATATTGGCAAATTCATGTTTAATCCTTTGATTTAACATAACAAGATGATTTTTTCAAGAAACTTGACTTTATTTTTCAAGCACCAAATCAATAAAGAGGAGTATTTACCTGAAGTAGCTATACTTAACTAATTGAAGGTTTGATTTCAACTATCTACTCAACCATGTAGCTTTATGTCTCACATATGTTTTCCTATAGAAAAAACACTACAAGCTAGGCATGAATCTACTAAGAGTTTTTTATTCGCTGATAATCCTCTCTTTCCCGTATATTCATAAAAATTGAATCTAATTCTTATTCAAATCTCTTATATATATAACTATTTATGCTTTAATAAAAAATGTACTTAAAACTATGTCTTTCAAACATAACTAACTAACTAAATATATATATAAATATATATATATATATATATATAATTTATTTTAAAATAAGAAAACATACACTTTATGTGAGCTTAGTTTAAAAAATTTAAATATTATATTTTTATGTTTCAAATAATAAACAACTTAAGCCAAGGATTCCGGATGACTATGGCTTCCTTCCAACATATAACGCATATTGTTTATTAATGGTTTCACTCCATAGATAAGTCGTAGCCAAGGCTCTCTGCCCTTTTATAATTTTTCTTCCTTAAACATTTTAAATAAATATAATATTAACACAGAAGTATAGAGCGAAGGGGATGAGCCCTTTGTTGAATTCAATTAAAGGATAAAGGATAATTATCATTAAGCAAGATCTAACGACTCTTACTTTTATTTATTGTAATTGTGCTTCATTAATTACACTTAAATATTTATGTCGATAGGCGTATATATGTTAAGAATTTTGGGGTGGACTACCATCTATGCTTTTTTATCTACCGACGAGAAAGAGAAAAGTGTACTGTCCAGATTGGTTCTATGGGAATCATCCAAGATTAAATGAGAATGAGACAAGTGTACTGTCTAGATTGATTCTATGAGTGTTGTCCAAAATTAATAATTAATAATTAGAAAAAAATTTAATTAACATGTGATAAGTAGAGTTAGTGATAGTTTTAAAAGATAAAATTAATCATCAACTATTCGATTATTAGATACAACTATTAGCTTAACTCCATCGATTATTAGACAGCTATTAGCTTAACTCCAATGATTTTAGAACTATTAGCTTAACTTCAACTCTAATAAAAGTTATATTGGATAACTATTAGCTTAACTATTATATGCAACTATCTCCAATGATTTTACAACTATTAGCTTAACTTCAACTCTAATTACTTACGACTTAGTACAGCTGCATTTGGCATCTAGGAGTCTAGCTAATGTGCAGTCATGTAAGAGTCAAACTCCTAATTAAATAGTTCAAACTCTTAATAAATTCCTCTAAACTCATGTGATAAATGCACTTAATGGCATGGTATTGTGCAACTAATGTGACACTCGAACTCCAACTACCAATTGGGAGTCCAGTTAATGTGCATAAGGCTTAGTCGAACTCCATTTGGAAGCTAGAATTCAGGATAACTCATATCTCTTTTATTAACTACAATATATTTATATTAGCTTAACTATTAGATACAGCTATTATCTTAACACCAATGATTCTACAACTATTAGCTTAACGTCAACTCTAATTACTTACGGCTTAGTCCAACTGCATTTGGAATCTAGGAGTCTAGCTAATGTGCAGTCTTGTAAGAGTCAAACTCCTAATAAAAATCAACTCATAACTGCACTTAGCGACATGGTATTCTGCAACTCATGTGACACTTGAACTCCACCTACCAATTGGGAGTCCAGTTAATGTGCATAAGGCTTAGTCGAACTCCATTTGGAAGCTAGAAGTCAGGATAACTTAGAGATATTTTATTAACAACAATAGATTTATATTAACTTTTAAACTAACTATTAATCGTTTGAACTCCTAATAAACAATTATAAAAAAATAAAATATAGCTCATGTGATAACTGCAATTTGTGGTAGTTGGAAAAAAATAAAAAAACAATCAATAAAAATAGCTCATGTGAAAACTGAACTTAATGGCATGGTAATGTGTATTCCATGTGATAGTTGAACTCCATCTAGTAGCTCGAAGTCGAGCTAATTAGTCAAACTACATTTTACAGCTCGGAGTTGAAGTAACATGTAGTTCGTGTGATAGTATAAGTCCTAATAAAATCCTCTCAACTCCTAATAAAATCCTCTGAATTCATGTGATAATTGCACTTAGTGGAATGGTAATGTGCAACTTATGTAACACTCGAACTCATGGGGACTTCACTTACTGAACCTCTCNTCGTGGGATATTAAAGAATACCCTTAATTTCCAGAGATATTGACCCAAACTCTTTTTGTTGAAACCCCCTCCCAATACTTAAAACCTCCTCCCCACTCCTTTGTATACCTCAATCCTTATAAACCACCCTACCCACCCCCACCTTAAACCCCTCATCCCCCCCAATACTTGCAATATATTGGTTTAATTTTTGATAAATTTAAAACCCACAATATGAACTAACGTGATAGGATATTGGTCAGCAACTGAATCCCCCATGCTCGAACTCCACCTACAAATTGGGAGTCTAGTTAATGTGCACAAGGCTTAGTCCAACTCCATTTGGAAGGTAGAAGTCAAGATAACTTGAAGCTCTTTTATTAATTACAATTGATTTATATTAACTATTAAATACAACTATTAGCTTAGCTCCAATGACGATACAACTATGAACTTAACAACCACAACTTAAGTGGTTGTTATGTTAGATTACCTATTAGATACAAGTAATTGACACATTCTTTAGGAAAAAAAATTATAACTATTAGGTTAAGTCCAATGATGATACAACTTTAACTTAACTTCAACTCCAATCACGAATTAATTGTGGCCATAAAATGCTACCACATGCCCTCACAGAGCTTCAATAGTCTCTTATTTGACCAATGCCTTTGAATTGATTCCAAAATTGAAGGAAATACTTTCAATGTTGAGATATGCGAATTTCCAACAACATAAACACCTATCCTAACATTAGAATTTGTACCCAAATATAGTAATTATTAATCTCTCGTCACCTTGAGAGAAATGAAGATCGAGAACAACAGATATTGAATTTTTAGGGTGAAAAATAAACAAACTTGAAAGAAGGATTTAGAATATTGTACAATAAAAGTCCTAATGAACACAACCACTAATTTATCGAGCATTGTCTAGAGGGGGTAGTTGTGTTTCTTTTATAAACATGGAAAATGAGTGTATTATACTAGTTAAGATATTTCCTATTATTATATATGGTTTTATACATTATTAAAATATTTTCCAAGAATTTATAATTCATTGAAATATCCACCAACCTTTTACAAAATTTAATAATTATGTAAAATATTTTTCATAAAATTATATATACATATTATATTGTTAATAAATAAGCTTTGAATTTCCTATGTATCATCGAGATTCACCCATTTATTATACATATAATTTGTTGCAGGGTTCTAAACATTTTCCTTGTACATTATTTTCTTTTTTTTTTAATTTAGAGCCTTTTTATACTTGAATCTGTTTTCCATGAACACTAAATTCAACTCCTTGTTACCCCAATAAATCCTGCATCCTCAAGTAAACTATGTTCCACATCTCATTTCAAATATTAATAGTCATAATTAAATCTCCTTATATTAGCACCTTCCAATTTAAAATTCTTGCATTGGATTTCCTCCTAAGGCTATGATCTTACCTTATTGCTCACAACAATATTATTTATTATTGCATAGTTGTTGATCAATCTTACTTAATTATCCTTAATTTTCATTCCCCATTATCCTCTCGATAGGTTTTATTTTTCAACTCAATTGACTTTTAGGCCAAGTTTACAACTTTAAAGTTGTCGGCATATATGATGTGATAGTATAAGTGTTTGGTAGTTTGTAGGCTTCAATGCACTAATTTGTGAGCCATTAGAGAGTGTTGTGTTTTGAAATTTTTTGTAAAATGTTTACTAGTTTTTCAATTTTTCAATATCAAAATTCTATCTATATAATCAAGTTTGTAGTGATGTGGAGCACTAAGGATCTATATTTTTTTCCCTCCCCTTGAATATTTTATATGCTAAGTTGTAAACCCTTTACACTACACAACAATAATTTGTTTATAATAAATTTCACCCAAAACAAAACATCAAAAGGTTTTTAAATAACGAGAACAAAAACTCAACATCAAAAGGTGATTGAATATTGAAAACAAAAAAATTATGATGGAAGCAAATAATTAAGAAAAAAACATGCACACAAGGAATAGACCTAATAAATACCAATAGCTCAATAGGCATTTCATTGAATGAGTGGATACATAACAAACCATAGATTTTACATTAAAATCCTACATTGAACTTTGTGAATCAAGTTGCGACAAGGAAATTCTTCTAAAAATATCGATGATTAAAACTATCTAGTGATCCAATAGTTAGTAATGTCTTTCCTACTTACTTGTAAATTACAATTTATTGAGTGCATCAACATGGGTTTCATATTCTGTTTGGTACTACCTAGTGATTTCAATCTTGTTATGATTATTGTCATCACTCTTCTTGTCAACTCTACCCACTTCACCAATCTCAATTAATATTCTTCTTATCTCTACAACTTTTCACCAAAAAAATGTCTCCTTAATGAGCATTGATACATCATCCACTGTACAATATGCAATTTTAATAGTGCAACCAGTGTTTCATAGATTTATTTCTATTTCCTTTTGCTTGCTCTCTTCTACTTTATGTCATCCCTTTTCTTATCAATTCTACCCACTTCCTATATTGCAACTTAGCTTCTTCTCAACTGATGGCTCTACTACTTTTTCATACTAGGACTGTCTCTTTACTAATAATTGACACCTCTTCTATTGTCCAAATCTACCAAATAAAAGTTGGATTTTCTTGTGAATTCTTCACTCTAAATTCAACCCCATATTAATTGAAATTATGTATTCTACTTTAATGTTGCATCTTCTTCTTCTTCCTTTCTTTATTTCATTTTTATCTTGTGTTCTTCCTTCTAGATTCTTCTTCAATTTTGTTTCCATTAGAATTACCTCTCCTACAAAATTCTACACAACCACAATTGGAATTGTGTTTCTCTCCATCAAGAGATTTGGATTTACTTCCTATCAAGAATTATATTTTGTACCTCTACAATTCTACCCAAGCTCAAATCTAATTACTCTAATTGCACTAGCTTTCCTTCTCCATTGATTCTACCTACTCCTATGTTAGAGTCATATTCATCCTCTTTACAACTATTTTTGTCTTCTACCCAACATTGCTCATTGGAATTTCCTTCATCCATCTCCACGCCTCTTTAAATCTTCAACAATCCTGATAAATGAAATGAGGATCCATCCTCTTTGACCTTCCCACATAGTTCATGTGTAATTTCCGAAAATAATTACTAAGGGTATGCTCTCATGTTTCACCATTCGGTACCACTAAAAGACTTTATCATGGCTCTAACTGTCCAAATGATGACTATAGATGAGGGGTTAGCCATGTGATTTAACAATCATATCGACAGATTCTTTAGTTCCCTCCAGTGAATTTGCATCCAACACCAAAAATACCATGACTATAATAGCCCAAATTCCAATATTTCTTTTGCTTTTCCCAAATGCACATGACATATAACAAACTAAATTCCATGGTCTAATCTAATTCAATTTGGGTTTCAAGTTTGATAAATGAATCTTGAATGCTTGATCTGGGTTTCTTATTTCTCTCGATATATGTGTATCACATTATTATTCCCTAGAAGCAGGGAATATTGTAATCGCCTGCTTTTTGGTATTTGAGCCAATTGAAATTCAGTTTTTTTATGTTATACTTTAAGCCCTAAATAAACCAATTTTCTTATGACTTTGGCCTTGACCTTCTTATTATGTGTATTACCTTTTAGTTTCGCAAGGCTCTGACAACCTAACAACTCTGCACTCAATGCCCTTCACACTCCACTAACTGCTGACAATTACTAGCCCCAACAACCTGGTTTCCCTGAGACCGATGGAAATCATCCCCATGTTGGGTTAGTTCACCTCGAAAGTAATGGTAATCAACTAAAATGAGCATGCAACATTTCATTTCCAACCTGGTTTCCCTGAGACCGATGGAAATCATCCCCGTGTTAGGTTAGTTCACCTCGAAAGTAATGGTAATCAACTAAAATGAGCATGCAACATTTCATTTCCGTGGCTCCTTGCATGCTCTCCACTTGTAGTATCAATAGCTGGTCCAAAAGAGGCATGCTCAGCTATATAGTACAGGGAAAAAGCAACTCGAAACATAGGAGCGATGAGCGCTACTAAGAAACTTCGATCCGTTGTATTCTCAATCTTGTTTTATATGTATGGGATAAGGAGACTTTATCTTGTTTTATATGTATGGGATAAAGAGACTTTATGTAACGTCTTCGGAAGTCGAAGCCTCTTCATGGTGTAGATCTTGTTCAAATATTTCCAACACATTACAATTCATGATCCTGCATTATAATACCCCTCTTCCTTTCTTGTCTTCAAAATCACCCTTCTCTCTTACTCTGTGCTTCAAACATCTCTAGCATTTGCTTGCTTCCTTTTGACTTCTCCCATCTTTACAATAGGAACGGACATTCCTATAGTGATGCATAAGTTAACAGGAACTGATCTTCTAACGAGCATGCAGGTCATCATGGGAATGGCAACGGGATTACCAGGACGATTGTTTCCAATGGAGTTCCCAGGATTCGAAACCGTGCTTTTGAAGACAATATTCGCTGGTGTTTTCGCGCTAAACCTGTTGAACTGAATTGTAATAACTTACTGTTGATTTTTGCGCCACAGAGATTGCCAAGCTTGAACTGAATTGTAATAAAAGTTACCATTTATTTTCACACCGCTTGAATGTGGATATATATGGAAACAAATGTTTTTTTCACTAAATAATAAATTTTCTGTCTTGGTAGCATTCCTTATACTTAAGTGAGAAATTACCAGGATATAGTGATGCTCAATACCAAACCATTCGGCAAGGTAAATATATGCAGTACACTATCTAGAAATATATAAAATAAACATTGTGAATAACCTTTTCTCTGAAAGTTAACAAGGCTTGCTTGCTCTTACGGAAAGGCTTGCTTGCAAAGCACAGAAGTGGACATTCAGCAGCAGCTCGAGCCCCCCTCACCTCGCACCCTCAATGACCTCCCCCTCCCTATTTTTATTCACTCCACCCCACCCGAAAATAAATTCGACAGAAATTGGAAAGGGAATTTACATACCGGGTTCAAATGAGAGGGTTTGGATAACCAATAGCTCATAAATCAAATTATATGGCCATTATAACGCGCCGCGGTAACGCCACTTTCACCCTGGTGCGGGGGTTGGAGCTTGAGGGGAGGAGCCATCGTAACGGGATTACCCACTCGGACAGCCTTTGATGAGCCAACTTGCACAAGTTGATGTATCACAAATTACTAGTGTATCCCGCGCTCGTATGCCACCCAAAATAAGTAATTAAGTAATTTGCATCTGGTAAGTTGTATCGCGATAAATGTAAGCAAAGACTTTGTTCTCATGATTCTAATTTGTAGTCATGATGTGTGATTTCGGCCTCAAAATGGTTTTCATCATGGGAAGCCATGACGGCTCCACAAATCGGTAAGTGTTACATCATAAGAACGTCAAGAAAGCGGTGATGTGGGATATCGATAAGGTCTAACCGCAATTCTTTATTAATTTATGGTTTTATTGCTTTTATTTTGAATTTGTCTAGACTTAAATAAAATGTTGCTTTCAGGATGTCGTTAATGGCCGAGTGGCTCTCGGTTTCATTATTGTTGAACTCTCGTTGATGGAGGTTAGATCTACAACTATTTCATTCGATCCATTTACAATGCTATTTATTCCAATTTTATTAAGAGTTATTATACTCTCATACACGCAAATCAGTGCAGATCTTAGAACCAAAGTTTACCATTTCAGTGCCAAAACCCAAAAATTGTTAAAATAATTATTAACCTCTCAAGGTTATGAATCGCCGACCAACTGCAATATTCACCGATTTATTGCAATGGATTCAGGAAAGGCCATTGGTACTTTTACAACTAAATATCTTCCAATGCATCTTCCAGCAACCTTCCTTAGAAAACGCTAAATTCGGGGAAAAAATTATTCGACATGAAACCAGGTGAACGAAATTGAGTAGAGGAATCCAAGCAGAGTCTAAATATGGACAGATAGCAGAGGCAATGAATTTCCCAGTAACCGAATGGAAGGATCTGCGAATGTCTACTGAGAAGGATCTATTTGATGCGCTGAGAAAAGGTAATGTGAGATAGTTTGGTTAAAGTATTTCTGAAAACGTTTATAGCACTTTAATGTGAGCAATACCTTGCTTTTACTCCAATTTTTTCTCCGGTCATTGGCGATATTAGCTTGGGTTCAGTGTAAACGATTGAAATCCATGTTCTTTATGGACAACGGAAGTGGCCTGTAGTTCTGTGATTGTGAACAGTGTCATCTCTTCTACACCTATAAATGATTGTCATGAGCTCCAGTAGTCCCAGAAACGCAAGGAAATTTTCATCAAGAGGATGTCCTTTGTGTAGGAATCACAAGCGAATCAATGAAAGCAATGACAAAGACAAACCGCAGAATGATGTTTTCAAATATAATTATTGCTTCACCTTTTCTTTTTTCTCTTCGTTATGTTTTCCTCATTCACACGAGATGACCATCGCCTTGTGGTTAGACCATGCATGCGATACGTGTCAATACCGACACCGTTTACTATGATATAAGATTGTGAATTCTGCTAGACATGTGTTTAGACCATCCATGCATGCAATAAGTGTTGATACTTGTCTTTGTCTAAGAATGTTGTGAATTCTTTATGGCTTCGATGTATTAATGAACCGAACCCCATGAACCATGCATTTTTAACGCTTCATTTTCTCAAACTATACTTTATATTTCTTAGGTTCTTACTAAAGTTTAAAGCTTTAATCAAAATTATTTGACGTCATAATGGGAGATCTCATAATTTAAGATTGTGACGTGCAACTTTTATAATAAGGTTTAAAGAGAACAACATATCTAAGCTATTGCATCAAGTTTTAGTTTTAGTGTTATGTATGGTGTTTAAACTTTTTTATATATAGTTATATAGTCCTAATAAGGATAGGAGTGTGGAGAGCTATCTATGTAATTAAGTCTCTACATAAATGTATAAACCATTATATTTCTATTTTTTAATTTTTATTTATTAAATAAGACTTTCTACAAAATGAGTCATTGCACCTAACCTTGATTTTCAATATCATGGACACATCTCTTCTTTCACTGTGTATAAAGTGAGTCATTGCACCTAATTTTATTTCCACCATTACTTTTACCCTTTACTTGTCTTGTCTATAAATGTGCAGATTTATTATTACTATTTATTTTTATTGCATCTGATATACATCTATTGTGTGTTTTTTTTTAATTTGGTCATAATTTTTTTTCTTATTTTCTTTCATATTGTTTCTCATAACTTTAAATTGAAATTAAAAATATTAATAGTTTACAAGAACATGTCACTACCATAATCTATGTTTCAAACTTTCATTCCCTTCTACCTTACAAACTCTTTCTATGAGCTTGTTCTAAAGTCAAAGCTGATCCACAAAAGAGTGTTTGTTACTCAGGTATAATATCCAATAAAATCACTCAAATTATTATAGAAACTATTTCTTGATAGTCTTATTTTGTTGCATCATGGGCTACATCAATTAACAAGATAAATAATAAGTTGATGATAATAAGGCATGCTTCCAACAGTACTGTAGTTGATAGGAGTTTCACAGATAATTGCAGCCGACTTCAGTTCAAGGCTTAAGTTTCATAGACAGTTCTATTCATTTAGTTAAAAGTTCTTAAAAATATCAAGTTTCACGGCCTAGCCAATAGTGTCATAGAAGGTGAATTCGACATAGCTACTGCTGAGAAGCTTCTTGATTGCTTCTTGATTTCGATAGTTTGTATTTGACATATATTAAACTTTTTACAATCCTAAAAGCAAGGACTATGCAACATTGTTACTCGGCCTTGGTATCTATATTGTGAATTTTTGGGAAAGTATTCTTATGGTTTATTGTGGTGAAACCACTAGGATTTTTAGATTCTTATATTCAATGCTATTTGATATTTTGTCATTATTGTACTTAGCTTTTAGTACATTGTTTAGATTTTTTCTTACATAAATTCAGATTTCATATTATTTCTTTTCATATTTAATGTATTATAAGAAATTATTATTCACCCTTAAATAGAAAACTCTACACGTATGTATGGTGTATTCTTAATGAAGGATGGTTATAAATTATTATTGACCCTTAAGTATAAAACCCTACTTGAAAACATGAAATTATTCTTAATGAAGGAAGGTAAAAATCATTATTCACCCTTTAATAAAAAAGTTTCCATCTATGTATTATGTATTCTTAATGAAAGATGGCTAGAAATTATTATTTACACTTCAATATAACACCTTACTTGACTGGTTTCAATTCACATCATTAGTATCTTATCATTCAAACCCAACCTTGCCCAAATTGGGTTTGGGCATTATTTTTCTTTTTTTTCCTTCTTCAATATGACTATCACATTGGGTTTGATTTTTTTTTTATAGATTATAAAAATCGATAACAACTTCGGTATCGTACTGGCATGACACGAGGTCGAATCTTGTTGGCTACAACTATAACTCCTAGACGAGCCCTGTGGACCCTCCTCGTTCCTTGTCCATACGTTTTGTGACTGGGTTCAAACATGTGACCTGCACAATGGCCCACACGTAACAGAACCTGCGGTGGCCAACTGGCCTACCCCGTGGGGGGCAACATTGGGTTTGATTTTATAAAGGCTTCCCTAATCATATATCAAGCATACATAGATCTGAATCGTTTTCCATCTCAGTGTTATTCTTTCCTATGTGGATGCAATATCTATGCGTTTGATAGTTCAATTGGTAAGCTCCAATGTGCCTAGGCTATATCTGAAGCACTCTTCGTAGTCACCTTTACTAATCGATTTAGGAGTGTCATTATAACTCGCAATATTTTTGTTTTGTTTTGTTGTGTGCTTCGATGAACTCTTAAATCCATCTAATATGTTTAGCGAAAATTCCATAAAAAAATGTTATCATGGTTGTTGTTGGATATTAATTGTTGTTTGTTGATCCAATTTTCCAAGTAATCCAGTGACCACAAGATTAATTTCATTCGCAAACGAATTTGCATATAACAGTTAGTCAAAAACACATTGGATAATCTCATGGCGTATCAACTTCCTATCTTGTGCCGATTTGTTTACCGCCATAAAGTAACCCCATTGGATCATTGGCTCCAACATTGTTTTATAAATTGAGAAGAAAAGGCACTCTCATTTGTATGTGTGCCTCTTCACGGGTTGAATGCATCCTTGTAATTATTCTAATGCGCATAGATCCAAATTCTAGGCTCTATCAAACGTCGAGAGGTATCAAATTTATGGAGCTGCAAACTTCTTCTTAAATATTGCACTCAACTATCAGCTTTATTGTGATTCAGACCAAAAGACGGATCTTTTTGTTTAAGGTCGACATATAATATTTTTATTATTAATATTTAATATTACTTATGGAAGAAATATAATATTTTTTATTTTTTTAGGAAAGAACATTACAACATCTCCTCCATGGTTTTAAAACCATGTGCAAGGCCCTCCTAAAACCATGGGTTGTTTAGGAGACCTTGCACATGGTCTTAAAACCATTTGCAGCGACCTTGTAAACCATGTACAATAAAACCATGAGTTATTTAGGACGACATGCACACGGTTTTAAAACCATTTGCAAGGCCCTCCTAAACCATGTACAATAAAACCATGGGTTGTTTAGGAGGCCTTCCACATGGTTTTAAAACCATGTGCACGAGGAACATTTTTTTTTTGCCGATAATTCGATTTTTTATTTTTATTTTTTTGCTAAGTAAAAACATTACAACATCTTCCCATATTGTATTGTTTTTCTCAATTTAACTAATTATCTTAAAGAAATGATAATTTTGTTATTCTTTAAACCACCAACTAATTAACAAATTATCTTACACGACCTAATTTTCTTAAACCAGCCTAGATCCAAATCCTAGGCTCTATCAAGCGCCGAGAGGGATCAAATCTCCCGAGGTGCAAACCTCTTCTCAGGTATTGCACTCAAGGAGGTTTGCACAACAGGAGATTTGATCCCTCTCGGCGCTTGATAGAGCCTAGGATTTGGATCTAGGCTGGTTTATAAACTTAATTAGTGTATATCCGTACACCATAGCAGTAGCCTGTGATTTTTAACAATGAAAAATACTCAATACGGAATCACATTTTATAAAGGAATCATAAATTGACATAATAATAATAATAATAATAAGACTGGCGTAATGTTCCTTGCACAGGAAGAAAGCAGAACGTTTCATAAAAGTGAAAAAATTAAATTAAATTTGGAAAAAAATAAAATAGAAGTCGACAGTTAAAAGTTGTTTGTGTCAAAATAGAAAGGAAACTGGTTAATGCATGAGTCTGCTGTATTCCTGCCCTTTACTGTTACTGTTAGTGAATCTATGGAAGGAATATAGTAGATTAGGTTTAGGGTTTAGTTGGATCCCAACTATATATTAGGTCCAACCGAAAAATATTGTGTCATTTGAATATATATTAAAATTAAAATATATTAAAATTCGTATGGACCTAATATATATTTTAATTTTAATATATATTCAAATGACAAATGCACAGACAGAACACAGACAGGCTGGTAATTTACACTTCATTTTAATGATCAACGCGTGCAAATTGGTGTTCAGTGCGAGTGAGTTTGGTGATGTAGTTCAGTGTGAGTGAGTTTGGTGATGTAGTTTGGTGATGCAGGTTGCTAAGGGCTCGTCTGGACTGGGGAATCGTATATCTAACAAACCTGCCTGAGTTTGGAGCCCATTACCGTTTGTTGATTTTTGTACCTAGTCAGATGTTCCCTAAGTGGCTTTATTTTGCCCAAGTCACTTAAGAGGGAAAAATGTGACCCTCACATTAAAGTCACTTAAATGTGATTTTATGACTATAGTCACCTTTTGATAAAGTGAGTAAGTGAGTGAAGTTATTTATGGGAAATAAATAAATGAGAATTTCACTCTCACTGGGAAATTATAAAAAGGTGTGAGGGAGGCAAAAGTGAGTTGACTTTTCATTTTACAAGTGAAGGAGAAGAGAGAGCTCAAGGAGGTCGATTTTGCTCAAGGAGGTCAAATTCCAGGTTAGGGTTTGAAGCTGAAGAATTCAGTGTTTTGCTTGCACGGTTCCCGAGGTGTACGGCCACATTTATTGCTGGTGTACGGCTGCATTAATTGCCAGAGTACGGCTGCATTTATTGGCACGATTTTCGAGGAGGAAGTACGGCTGATCTGCACGATTTTCGAGGTGTACGGTCTGCTGTCAGTGCATTAAATGCTGCACGGATCCCGAGGAGTGCGGACTGTGTACGGCTGAGTAAATTTCGGCACAGATTTCGAGGTAAGTACGGCTGTAATTAATGCTGTATGGACAGATGTACGGACTGCAATAATTAGGGCACGAATTTCGAGGATCCTGTACGGCTGATCTGCTGTACGGCCTGCTGTCTGATTTGGCACGAAATTCGAGGAGATGTACGGTCAGGGTTTGCTGTACATGTGCATTTATTGCTGAGAGAAATTCTGGTGGAGATAAGTTGTATTTTCATCTTTCATTTTCTGTCCTACATTTTACTGAAGAAATAATAAAAGCTCTCATCTCAAACTGGTTTTCCCCGTGGGGGTTTTTCCAGGGCAAATTTGCCAAAAATTACTGTGTCAAATTTTATGGTGTGCATGTGTTTATTTACAGCCTGTTAGTTGTTTTCAGCGTGTTTAAATTGTTCAGAGAAATTTCATAAGTAACTTCAAGCCAATGCATAACCGGCTGAAGTGAAATTCAAGAAATTGTTCATTAAACCAGCAAGCTGTTAAACAAGGATTTTCAACACCGTTGATTTCAAATTCTAACCCTACTTGTTATTACTTTTGGCAATGTAATTGATTTAAATTTTTATTATTATTATATTTACAATAAATAAATTATAAATTTTATTCTTTACAGTATCATGCAGTACCAGTTAAATTTGAGTAACATTGATGCAGACAGACTTTGCTGCTCACAAGAAATACCACACAAATTTCAAACCCTAACTGTCTAATAATAATTTGAAATTCTAACTGTCCAATAATATTGATTTGAAATTCTACAATGGATGTGACCTTTGAGGCTTTCATCAACATTTAGTGTTTAGAGTTTCTAAATATTTTTATTTTTCTCAGAAATAAAAATATGGAAGTGAGCTATACAACTTTCAACTTTCGGGCAAGGACGCAATCCGTACTATATTTTCCAAAATTTATACAATGTACTGTTATGTTTCCTAAACATCTTTCAAGAAACAGCTTATATACTCATGGCTTCACTCGGTTTTGATTAATTGAATCACCTCCACTATTTAAATCCCATTTCATTAAAAATATAGTATGGTAATATTGACGAACGAAAACTATTTTCTAAAAATGTTAGTCTACTGTGTAACTCAGTACCCGATTTCAATCTACTAGTTCTGTGCTGTCGTAGAATTCTTTCATTCGTTGGTCATCGAGTACTGTTATACTTATCTTAACTTGCTGCATATTGCTTTGATGTTCAACCTCATTAGTCTTCGCGTACAATGTAGCAGGTCCGCTACTGTAGAAGATATCTTCCAATTCAAAACCTGTCGAGAAGTAAGATTGTTTACAGTCCGGAGAAGATTGCTTGTTCGAATCAAACAAAAGCTCTTCTAGTTCTGTAGCAGCGACACACAGAACACTTACGTACCAACCATTTGAATTGAATCGTACGATCGTTATCCATCCTAATGGAACGTATTATATTAATAATTGGGATTCCGGGTTTGTAAGGGATCCTTGCTTCGAATGGCAGTCTCACAGACACGTAATATTCGTTATTCTCTGAATATTCGTTATTCTCTGATCTGACTGCTGCTGTACATATCTACTATGTGAAGGGATCATGTATTTATATTGTTATCATGTATTAATTACTTTGACGATTTTATCTAAAAAGGCAAAATTCGCAATTCCTCTAACGATTTTATCAAAATGGGGCGGGCGCTACAGACAGAACTGGCATTCAATACTTGTATTAACGGTTCCTGGAGAAAACATAACACTCAGAAGATGTCTTATGCAGTTTTAACTTTGTAGCCCTTTAGATTCATTATACGCCCTCCTCCTTTTGTTTTTATTGACATTCTCATCCTCTCGATCACTGCTCCGCCACCACAACAGTACTCTCCTCCGACTTCCTTGCTCTATCCGTCATTTTTCTAGGGCAAAATCAATCATGTTACCATTACCAAGGCCTAAAGTTATACACTATCTCGTCTGGGCTTCCATCTGAAATATTTCAAATGACAAATGCACAGACAGAACACAGATGGTATCAGAGAATGCAGATCGAGCAGAGAAAGTAGTTTGTGATACTTCTTGCTATTTATATATAGTTGTTATTTTTTTTCTTCTTCTAATTTTCTATTTTTTTTTAGCAGACATAACATTATGTAACGTTACTTCTAATTTTTTTTTCTATTTTTTTTTATAGCCGACATAACATTATGTAACGTTACGTAACGTTACAACGTTACGTAACACTACAACGTTACGTAACGTTACAAGATCTACCCCATACTGGGCTGTAGAGCGCCTCTCGGCGCAATAATATTGATTATTAAGTTTAAATTTGCGAATAACAAAAACAACCGATCAGAAGTGATCTTCACTCTTGACAACTAAGTTATCATGAATTTTTCCATATGTGAAAACTATAGAAAGGTAAATACTACCGCACAGAGGTATACCTCTAATCGCTGGACTCAGCTTCATGATGATGGCGGGCTTTGCTGATCATCGGTCTTCTTACAAAATGGGTCGAACATGAAAAGATTGAAAGCTTCCACAAGAGATTTAAAGCTTCGGATGACTTTCCATGATCTGACTCACTTGTCATTTGTCAGGTAAATTACATTATTCATGTACAAATTACAAATACATGCATGGTAACAATTATTTCATGTTCACACTCAATGATATGGTTACACATTCTGCATTTCTGGAATTTATGCCATGAATTTTGAAACGAAAAGAGTTTTTGCCCATTTATGGTTTCTCAGAGCTTCGATCTATTAAATGGTTTTGCGCTTGCGCGAGGGTTTAGGCATTTCTTATGTCGGTCATTTGTGCTGGTTTTTTCTTCAAGCAAAGCAGCGAGCATCACCAAAATTGTTCATGATATGTTATGCATTGCTTCAATGAACTTGTATTTCAAGAAATATCTGAAACTAAATAATGTATAGACATACACACGCTCTGGATAAATATTGTAAGAAGTGAGTAATTATGCACGAACAACATATTCTGCAAGTTTTCCAATCCTTACTGTATGCTCTGGCCAGATTTTCTTGGTGGGTTTTTGAGCGGGATAATTTCACATTATTATGCCGACAAAATATTTACTACTTTTTACATTAGTTACTTCAATATTACAAACATTACAAATCTCTCCCATAATATTCACTATCACTATTATTTTTTGCTGACATGTGACAAACGTTACTAACGTTACATTAAGTTACAAGATCTCTCCCATATATTCACTATCACTATTATTTTTTTGCCAACATGTTACAAACGTTTCTCCCATAATATTCACTATCACTATGGGGGAGATATTGTAATGTGATATAACGTTAGTAACCTTTGTAACATGTCGGCATTAGATTGGCTCCTTAATTTTCACAAGTAATTAATTTATGTAGGATGTCGGTAAGACCCAATGCAAGATCTTAGACGATTGGGATATGTCGAATTGTTACATGGTCCTCTTCCCATGTGTAGACGTATAGTCCATGCAGAATAGTATTATGAATGAACTCGAAGAATTAAACAATAGTAGGTCTAGATAATCTTGGTAGAGCCTTTAGTCCACCTCGTCGATAGCTATGGTTGATCTTGTGGCTATAATTCATCATATCTGTGAATCCTCTGAACTCACGAGTATACTCTTCCTGCAGTAAACACAAGCTGTGTAGTTGTAGAAGAAATGGTTAGAGAATTTCAATGAAAATGGTCATCCAGGTACATGATGGTTTATTTTCTTTTATAAAGGAACTTTGTATCTTTCAAGCCAAAAAAATTTTATTTTTATTTTTTTTAATATTTCATATTACAGATTTACAAGCTTGTAAAGCTTTTCAATAAGGGGTAGTATGTTCAAGTTCTTTACAAGAAAAGGCTTCAAATGCCTGATTTCAAATGAGAAGGTTGTTTTTAGAAACAATAACTTGCTAAATAAATCATGTTAAAAGGATTGTGTTAGTGGAAATTTTCTTCTACATAAAAATTATGAGTAGAAAGTACCACTGAAGCAAATTTATGTTTACTTATGTTAGAAATCGCCAACTTCACTAACTTTTTAGCTAATTAAACCGAAGGTGTCATTTAAAGGACTGTTATACTTAGGTTTTCGTCGTCTGTTCATAATAATTTAAAGCTTTGGATTCCATGAACTAATTTTTTTTCGTAGCTAATTAAACCGAAGGTGTTATTTAAAGGACTGTTATACTTAAGCTTAGGTGTTATTTAAAGGACTGTTATACTTGAGCTTTCGTCGTCTGTTCATAATTTAAAGCTTTGGATTCCATGAACTAATTTTTTTTTCATCGCGAGTCTCGTAACTCTCACGAGTACAAACGTCAAGAGTCGCGTGCTGAGGCTGTGGAATATGCGATAAGGGGATGCTCTTCATTAATTATCAAATATAATTTAAGGGAATGTTATGCTCAGGCTTTTGTCATCTGTTCATAATTAATGAAGAGCATCCCCTTATCGCATATTCCACTGCCTCAGCACGTGGATCTTGACGTTTGTACGCTTCTTTCCGAGTCACTGAAAAGTAGTTTAGATTATCTGTTGTGTGTCGTAGTATACATCCATGTTTACGCCGTAAGGCGTTTTTCTCCGAAGAAGTTCGGAAATCCACTGTTCCATTTCGTCTATGGAACCAATGAGCTGTGGACGCGTGTTCGATACAGGATGTGGACGCGTGTTTGATTTTTTTGACGATCTGGTG